>WTSP01001140.1:0-16225 GCA_025331215.1 Actenoides lindsayi | reverse complement strand
CCTCTTCCAGTTTGAAACTGTTACTTCTCACCCTGTCACTACACCTGCTGATCAAGGGTCCCTCCCCAGCTGTCCTGCAGGCCCCTTTAAGTACTGGAAGGCAGCTATAAGGTCCTCTTTAATGTGATGGATCTTGAAGAGCAACTTCAATAGGTGTTTGAATTGTTACAGTTTTTTAGTACTGTTGAGGAAGCCTTCTGAGCTTTCTCCTGAGATTCTTTTGAAATCCTTCCTCAATTTCTTTTGTTTTGCCTCTATAGCTGAACTCTCACTCTTCCCTCCCCAGGCCAGAGGGTTTCAGTTTATATCCTGTTAGAATTTGACCCTGATTTTTCCCAGGTTGGTGATTGCTGTGAAGCTGGTGCAGATGAGCTTGTTGAAACTGACAGGAGAACCACACAGGCTGCGGGGAAGGGGGGAAAGTTGTACTGGTGCATCAGAGGCTTCCAGCCTGACCCCAATCGTGCTGTTTCCTTGTAAAACTGAACTCCTTTTTCTCTCCTGCTAGGTGAAGAATGTCATATACCACGCTGTTAAAGACGCGGTCGGGATACTGAGAGCTAACGAAGCCAGCCTTAGCAGACCGTGAAGCAGAAAGCCTTAACCACACACTATGAAACAGAAGCGTTGGCAGCTGTTTTAACTCCTCAGTCATGACCTCTGTGGACTTTTGAGATTCTATGAATGTTACCTCATCTTCCTTTCAGCAGTACCAGAGGACCGTGGTACTATCTTCTGTGTATTCTTCCGATGTTTACAAACCTGATCTGTATATGTAGTTATCGCGGACGGACTGGGGCATACTGTGAATGCTCAGTTGCAATAGAACTTTCTCTGGAGTTGCTCTCCAACCTGTACAAAAATACCTCCTGTAGAACTGTCGGAAACTGTTCCAAATGACTCGTTTGACAAAGAACTTCGAGATGTTGTAAAGCTCCCATTTTTAAGATGTATTTTGGGGTGGGAGGAAGTGGGGAGTCCCCCAGTTTCATAACCTATTTACATCAAAATAAGAATGCGGTTCTGGAGTTTCACATTAACATAGAACTAGCATTTAAAAGTAGCTTTAAGCTATTGTATTGTAACATAGAGATGGGGGTTAACCATCTGTAGGTAAATGTATTTAAATTTCTAAATGTTAAAAGAAACTTTTAATCAAATGTCTTCTGTTTGAAACCGTTCTTTAATTTGAACTGATGTTTGATTCTCTGGTTTTTAACACTGAATGGTCTACATAAAATTCTTCTATTTCAGATACTGTTCCTTGCCTGGCTTCTTCAATTGACCCTTTAAAATGCAATTGGTTTGATGCAGTGCTTTGAAATGCGAAAGAAAACTGTATCCTATACTGTTCATACTCATTTTTAAAGTCTCTGAAGGCCTCGGGTACTTGGTGATAGAGGGGTTGAGAGATTTTGTTTAGTTAACCAAAGCAGGACTCATCCTGACTGACACCCATGGGCCGGTACCAGTACTGCAGGCTCTTGTCAAATAAGCTTTGCGGCTTCGGGCTCAAAGGGCAGGCTGCTCTAAAATTACTTGGAGAAGACTGAAAACACTGGAAAAGAAGACAAGGAGTGGAGAGTGGCAAGGTGCAACTTCTGTCTAACAAGCCACGGGACAAGGAATCTTTCCACCCATCCATGTCCTTTGCAGCACAGGAGTGCACTGAATAGCTGCTGGGATGAGCCAGGCAGGGGGGGAACCTCCTCCCTGGCCAGAAGGCACTGTACCAGACTAGGTAAACTGACAAACTCTGTGCCAGTTCCTCTCTAGACAGAACTTCTCCTGCTACTACTGACCAGCATTAACTCTTCTGTCTCAGGTGACAGGATTTGTTTTTTCAAGGAAACTTCCTCTCCCCCATCCCTCAGTGGCTGAGGTAGAGCAGAGACTGCAGCCACTTGCAGGCCCTGAGTCTCTTCATCAAGGCAGAATAAAGCAGGCTCCTAAAAGGTTTATTTCCTGTGAGCAGGTACATCTGCTTCCTTCCTTTCACCATGGAGACCTAGATGGAGCTGAGGTGTGGTTATTGTCTGGCCCAGTGTGCAGTTCCCAAGGGCTGCCTGCAGTGCACCAGGGCCTGCAGCTCTCCAGGTGCCCAGTTACAGCTGGCTTTGTCAGCACCAAGATCCCTAAAGCTGGGTAAGGAATGGAGGCAGGTGGGAGGTAGAGCAGGCGCTGTGGTGTTCTGGTGCAGGGAAGTGTTCTGCTTCGCTCGGCTTGTGCTGCCAGTGCAAATGCTGCTCAGCAAGACCTCTGTGCTGTTTTCAGTCAGAACTTCCCCCCGCCTCGCTCGGCCAAGAGCCTGGCTCATTTCTAGTCCCTCCAGCTGGCTTCACTAAGGAAGAGCCACCAGATCTTGATTTGGCATTTCATGCATGAACTAGTCAAGCATCCTTAAAGGTGAATGTTCTTTCTTGCAACATCGAGGCTGAAGTAAATGAAATCAAGCGGTGTAATTCTTTTCCTGGAGCCAGAGGGAGTGTTCGAGGGAGCTGGAGTTAGAGCTTCCTTAACTCCCAGCCAGCACCAGGAGAAACACTGATCTCATACACACAGATGTGAAAACACCCCTTGCTGAAGTTGGATCTTGAGCTTTCACACCACTGTGCTGCTGTTCAAGCTGTTACCTACCCAACCCTACTGACTCTTGACTGCTTTGGGTTTTTTTCTCCTTTCTGAGCAGCACATCTCATGGTGTGTTAATGGGCTCTGCTGCTGAGAAGGTTTCTCTGTGTGCTCAGCCTTACACGTGCCTGTAAATTACTCTCAGGAGCAAAGTCAAGTCAGGCAAACTGCCTTGTGTGAGTCGCAGCATCAGTCCAGAGGTGAGATCAGTTTGAGGCTCTGCTGTCTGCAAGACACTGCAGGCCACTGCCTCAGGGTCTAGTGAAACTGCCCTCCTGCATCAGGGCCCAGCTCCTACAGCTGCCAACTGGTTTCTCATGGCTCTCCCATGAACAATGCCTGGACAGAGCTGGAACAGAGCAGCTATTTCACGGCTGCTCTGACTGAAAGCCTTTCTTTAATGATGCTGTGAAGGCCCTAAATGTGCTAAAGGAAAAAAAAAAAAAATACATAAAAAACAAAGAGGGAGCTGTTAGAGGGGGGATATTGTTTGCAAAAAAGAGTTTGAAGTGATGCAAACTAAACTGATGCAAGGAAGCAACTCTTAAAAGCAGCTTTAATAAAATCTGTAGTGATTCAGAAAACCAAAGATCTTACACCAGTGGAGGTTTTGGGGAGCAGGTTAAACCAAAGTGCCTTTTGAGGAAAGATGCTACTTGAAGCTTGAGAACATATTTAGGACTTTATATCTAAAAATACTTAACATTACACACCACCTTTGTCCTTTCACCATAGCCTCTCCCAGCAGAGACAGGCTGAAGGGAAAGCAGTAAGATCATCTCCACAGCCTGCACTCCCCAGGATGTATATACAGTAGGTTCTGGGAGAATACAATCCCCCGGCAGAAAAAAAAAATATATATATATTACATAAAGTATTTTCACAGAGTAAGTTTTGCGTTTTGAAAGTAGGACAGAATATCCCATTGCAAAGAAAAAAACCAAAAGGCAATCTGCAGCCATTCCTCTCCCCCTTAGCTGCGCAGCGTAGCTAACCGCGACTGCATCGCTTCGATGTCCTCCTCCTCGTCCACAGCAGCAGCTGCTCCCATGGGCTCTGGCTCGGGAAGAGCATCTGTGACTTTACTGGGTGCTTTACCCAAGGCCCCTGCAAACAACAGACAGTGCACATCAGGTCTTCATCTCCGGGACAGCTAAAATAATGTAACCCGTCGCTTCTGGGCGAGGGTAGACGCAAGGACTGCTGGGCTCTCTCAGCCTGGGAGCTGTCGGCTGATGGCCAGCACCTCCTGAGCCTCTGCCCTCTGATGAGAGCTGGGGAGGAGGCTGTTCCCGGCTGGGAAATGGGATGGAAAATGCAAAGCAGGATGTGAGAAAGCTGAAAAAAACAAATCAAAACCAAACACTACATAAATAAATAACTTGGGGGGGGGGGGGAGATAAAAAACCTCAGAGGGTGATGAGCCAGTGGCTGAGCACAAGACACCAGCAGGGCAGGAGCTGGGGCACTGCCCTGTCAGCGTGTTACAGCTGAACACAGCTCTAGTACCCACATTTGTCACACCACGGCACAAGACATTCCGGTAAGGCAGCTGCGTTCGAAGCAGTGTCTGAGTCAAGTAACTAAAGCAGGTGAGCGTTACTTCGTGAGCTGTAAGGCAGGAGCTGGGGTTTGGGGTTGGGCTTTGCTTTGTATTTTTTACCTTCCCAACAACTCAAGACACCAACAGTGTTTTACAGCCAGGAATCACAACGCAACCCAAGACCCAAGGCACTGCAGCCCAGTGTCTTTCCTGCTGTCATTAATAACAGCATGTTTAGTCAACCACATAAATTTCACCCTGCTAAGAGGGGATCTGTTAAAGCCTCAATTACAGAACCACACCGACATCAGCCTATGCAAATTCCTTATGCCCTCCTGAACCACGCTGGCCTTCTCAGCCAGTATTCCTTGAGACACCAGTTTGTCAGAGCACTCCTTGCCCACGGGCAAAGGCAGGAAGTCAGAACAGATGGAAACTGCTGCGTCTCACTGACCGGAGCGGGGTGAGGCTCCGCTCCGGGCATGCACACAAACTCACCAGCTGTGATTTCAAACAGGATTTTTTCAATCTCCATCTCAGCTTCCTCTTCCATTTCCTCCTGATCTTCAAGGCCTTCGAAGGTGTCCTCCAGCATCTCCTCTATAATACCAGCCTAGCAGAAAACACAAAGGGAGCGTGTGATGCCCTTGGAAAGAGCAAAGCAGAGACAGCTGCCACCAGGGAGCTCCGGTTACACCTACACCTCTCCTTCACCTATCCAGGCATTCAACAACCACTCGCTGCTCAGCTTTTGGGGGGATCGGGGCTCTCCTCTCACAGGAGGGTTGGCCAAGGCTCCTGCCTACAGGCGAAGGGAGCAGCTGTACAACTGGGGCACAGGAGAAGCGGTAAGGAAAGGGAGAATTAAATACGCGCGTTCTCAATGCGAATCCCTCGAGCTGAGAATCCTTGCTGTTCCATGTCTGAGCTGCCCAGCTTGCTCCAAGCAGGTGAAAACACACCTGCAAACTGCAGCCGTGGAGCATAACTGGTGTAGTGTGCTGTAAAATGGGTGCTTGACAAAGGGTCCCTTTTTTCTCCCTGCGCTTGAAAACATTCCTCTGCGGGGCCTGTGGCCTAGGTGAGGCCAGACTGTGCTGGTACCCAGTGGTAAAGTTACTGAGAAATAAACTGGTTTGAAGTAAACAGTCCAGAATGGTATGAGGGGATAAGAGCAAAGCGATTTGGTAGTTGGAAAGCCAGCAGCCACAACAGAGCATTCATATACTGTAAAATTGGAGCACTCCCATCACATGCTGACACCAAGCCAGCTGTTTTACACCCAGTATCAGACCAAGCCAACCCACCTAAGACGGGACTGTCAGTCTCCCACACCACAACAGGCACTGGGGGGGACTTTCTCAATAAACATTTTCATCCCTGAAAGCAGGAAATTCAGTCTCCCCAGAGCAGACAGAAGCTCAGGGGTGCAGGCAGTGAATCCTGCTGGCAGCCTCGGTCTCCCCTGGTCCTTGGGACTAGGAGGTCCCAGCCACTGTCCCCCCCTGCTCTGTACAAGGATTGATCTTCCTCCTTCCACCCTCATCCTGAGCAGCCTTTTTTGGCTTCAAGCTCCACACCAAACATGTTGCAGGTATCACCAAGGCAGGGTTTTCCCCGCATACAGTAACGTGCTAGAAACCCCCCAGGTATTACTGTGCTGCTTTAATTTCTCTTTGTCAGAGCTCACACAAGCCCTTTGACACCACCTAAGCAACTGCACAGCACTCTAACACCCACCTCTTGCTCACCTGGATCTTATTTACGTTACAGAGCTCACCTTCATCATCTCTTTGGACAGCTCCCTCATCGTTGCTTGGATTTCAGGAATTTTGACTAGATTTTGCATAGCTTTCATGACTTCCGTGCTCTTCTGCAATGAGCCTGCTACTCTCAGGACAGCTGTGAATGAGAGGCATAGAAAAGCTTGAACGATTCCACCACTGAAAGTAGAGAAATTAGATCCTACACAGAAAGAAATCTGTTTGCATTTAGGTAATTTAAGTAAAAATAAATAAATAAATGGACATCCCCTTTCTTCATTCTTGTCTACCTTCCTAGGAAAGCTCAACTCCTACCCATACTGGAAAAAGTTTCTAGCAAAGACACTGGTCCTGTAGGGTTACCTGGAGCAATCCAGGTTGTCTCCAGAGAGATTTCAACCCACTTGCACTCCAGTTCATAAAGAGAAGTCCCTCGAGGAGCTGGGCTCCTCAGCAGCGAGACGTCTTCCAGCAGCAGAGCTACAGTCCAGCTCCATGGCTGCAGACCAAACTAGCCACCTTCTGCCTGCTGACCAAACTAGCCACCTTCTGCCTGACACTACTGGGTAGTGAAAACTAACTCTTGGCATCAATCCTAGTGTAACAGTTTTGCACCAAACAGCAAGCTAGAAAATGAATACTGAAGTAGGTAAGCTGGAAGTAAGTGTAGTTTAAACTTAATATAACAATACTATTTCCAGAGGCTATTAGTCTATAGCCTACGAGCTCTGTTACATATCCTGATATTCCAAGATCAAATTGTTTATTATTAAGGGTACTTTGAGGTTCTTGAATTGTGCCATCTAACCTGCCAGCTTCCTAGTCATGGAGAACTTACCTGTTTGTATATAAAATGGTGACTCCTTAATGAAGCAAAACGAAGGCACAGCACATATTATTTTTCATATTAATACTTCATTCCTTTAAGAACAAGTGTAACGTTAACAAGCTTACAGAGAGCTTGCCTTTAGCAGTCATTTCCCAGGTGAAGCAAGTTAATAGAGCCCCAGACTGAATTCTAGATTCCATCTGATTGCTCCAGTAAGTGTATCAGAGCATTCCCAGTAAGGTAAGGATGCTGGCAGAGGTGATAAGGAGGAGGCTGCTTTGAGTTTCTCCTTTTAAAGGACACCTCAAGCTGCAAGCACCTTCCCCTTCCTGAATGAGGTACACAGGGAGACACATCCGACCTGTTGTAATGTTACACTTGAGGTTCACACTGCAACTCCTGATCCACCAGTGCTAAAATCAACTGACACCCAGGGCAATGGGTGGCTATTGCTGGGGCAATACTTGGACACTCGAGGAGCATGTTAACCTCCAGCGAGTCCTTCTCTGCCATTACTGCTTTCTGCTCTGCTCTTGTTACAGGCTAAAATGCTGTAAGTTGTGGGAAATAGGGCAGGAAGTCTCTTACACCAGCTTTCTGCTGTGGATGGGAATGGGGGAAATATGCTGGTGCTGGGGGAGCACCAAGGGGGGTTACAGAGAGCCAGGTGGTGAGTCACAGGGCAAATCCAGCCATCCCCATCGAGGAAATCAAACACACTGCCTCCCCACTTTTTAGGCTTAGTAAGTGTCCTAAAACTCTTGCTAGAGAAACAATAATTTACAAGACGAAGGGAATTCTACTGAAGGAAATAAACCTCCCATTACAGGTCCTGCCAAAATCAGTAAGAACAGGCTCCACAAAGATACAGGGAGATGAGGCACACGTTCAAACTGCTGAGGAACATGCCTCAGAGTACTGGAGGAGAGTTCTGTTTCAGATGACTCCCACATCACTGCAACCCTCAGGCTCTGACAAGAGTTGTTTGATTATCTGTTGAGCAGCTAATCAGAGGAAAAACAGAGAGGCAGCAAGGATCCAGGGAACAGCAAGGGATAGGAACCCCAGGAAGCTAACTAGGAGCTCCCTCCCTGCTCCAAAGCCCAGTGTGGGAAACCCACCCAGACAGGGCAGTGGGCAAATGGTCTCCAGCACATCCTGCAGACTGATGGGGGTTACTGCCTACAGGGATAGAGGACTCACTGCAGGATGTGAGGGAAAAGAGTGTGTCTGGACTCAGGGAAAACTCACTATGTACCTTTTAAGGGCACAGCATGAATGCAGCTAAACATGAGAATCGTTATGGGGTGTTTAGGGGAAAGACCAAAGGCAGAGACGGGAGGAATCGAGGTGGATTGGGGAATACACAAACCTCAGGGGCCTGCAGGACCAGGTACCAGCAGCTCAGGCAGAGGAGGAAATCTAGGGCCAGTCACTAGACAGTTGGTAAGCTTAGACTAAAGCATCTGACAGCAGGTACTGCAACAACCCAAATATTGTGTGTGTGTATATATATGTCTTCTATAAGCAGACCTCAGTCCTAATCAGCTGAAGAGGAAGACCAGGACGGAGCCATCATTGTGTGAAAGCAGTGTGTGTTTACAGGGGTGCTGGCAAAGGCACTGCTGTGAGCACGTGTGGGGGTGTGTGCCTGCTGGGAAGAGGTGCTCAGCTGGGCTGGCCATGGGGACATGGAACTGCAGTAGCCTCACACCTCTGGGCCTGCTACAGGAGGAATTCCCCTGATGCTCACTAGAATCAGCTGCCATTCAGAAGAGTGGGACTGCTTCCAAGTTCAAGCTCTGCCTGCATTTCACCTTGCTTCTGAAAATGGAAACCCAGACCTCAACTCTAAAGCTCGAAGCGCTCAGAAGGTGTTCTTACCAAGCTGGTTTTTCATTCCCATGAGGACAGAATTCATGTGAGCTTTGGATGCATAGAGTTTGCTTACGGCCTTTCGAGAGCGGATCAGTTCCTTGGCCAAGATCACACACACATCTTTCTGACCCTTTTTGGCAGCATCCTTTATCGAGCGCTTCACTTTCTCCTCTTCTCTCTGGATATCTGGAGCACAGAAAAAACACAGCAAATACTGACAAGCTGCTAAGGATTTGGAAGAAAAACCAGTCGTTTGTTGGGGTGTCCTACTGCATGAAGTTGAGCTAAGATGAATTCGTAAGAAGCAAAAAAGGTTCAGTAAGAAGAATAAAGCACTCTGAGATGACTACTTGACTTACAGCTTCAGAATAAGTTGCTGATGACTAAACTGGCCTGATATAAATACACGTGTGTTTATACATATCCACAAACATACACACACAGCTTAGGGCTACTGATGTACTGCTTACAAGATCAGTGAATTTATAAGCCTGTATCCACAACTCTGAAAGTTACTCAGAACCACAGATTTGTTAATTACTGTCAAAAAAAAAAACCCTCCATCTTTGCAGATAGACTTAATTATTCCCCCTCATCAGGCACAACTCATTGAGCCTCAACTGGGTACCCAACCAAGGCGATGTTTGTACTTAAAGAGTTAAGGTCTTGAGTTTGTACTGCTCATACTTTGAGCACAAGTGCATTAGGTGTTTGCTTAAACAAGCATATTCAAATTAAAAGCTGGCTGGCTGGTGCCAAAGCTATGGTTAATTTAGCAGCAAAAACTAGTATGCTGGTAACTCATTAGATAAAACAGCCTGTTCACATTCTTCTGGTATCCAGCTTCATTCAACAGCTTTTTATAAGAATGTGCTGGAGCAGGAGTACTGAACTAAGCCTGTACTAATTTAGCACCAAATAGCTGGATTTGAAATATTAAATACTAAACAGGCTTCCTTAAATACTGTTTCTCTAGAAAATCTGCAGTGACTGTTCACATGTCTGCCCTGCCAGACAACATTGGCTGTGTACAGCAGGAGACAAGTACCTCAGAAAGCTCAGAGTAAGAAATGCAGGAACAAGCAGGGGCTCTATCAACCCCCTTCCTTTTCCAGACTCAGCAATAAATTAGCCACCGATGAGATGTGGATCTCTGAGTCGGAAGAAAATGCTCCTAAAGTAAATAAAGAATTCAGATAGTAAGGGTTAGGCTCACTTTCCTGCAAAGAGTCGAAGGAACTGACCACAGGAACAATTATTTCTAGCAAAGGCTTTGTTCAAATTTAGGTTTTTTGGAGTCTTCTTGATTTACACTGGACAGAATTTACACAAAGGCAAGAGTCAGAAGTTGCTCTTTGGTAAAAGCGAAGGCACCAACGCACGCTTTTTGACCCAGGCTGACTCGGAGACTCCGAGGAGCTTCTCACAGGGGAGCTCATGAACCCTGCACTCAAGAGGAGTCATTCTCTCAATGTGAGGCCACGGTGTCTTTCTGCTAAAGGACTGGCAGAAATCTGGAGGATTGTAATCAGAAAAACATACTCCTTGCTGCTGCCCCACTGTTACCTTCAGAAACGTCACAAGCGTTTGCATGTCAGAGACATGAACGAGGAGTCCCAGCCCATCAGAATGGAGGAGAAACAGCAGAAAACAGGAAGCACCAGGAGTATTCCAGCAGTACAAAGGCCCAGGGCAGTCCAAAGCACCCGTGAGAGAGACTTGCAAGCTCAGAAAAAGACAAAGTTGCTGTATAACTCCAACTATATTAACCTGAAAAACTCAATTCCGAAGTCCCAAGGATACCTTTCATTTCTTCGAACCTTCCGAGCCCTCAAAAGCAACCTACATCAAACAGAAATCAGGATGGCAGCAGGAATCCAACAACAGATGGTTTGAACCAGCGTGTTGCTATACTGGTAACTGTGCTGACTGGGGCGAGCCAAGCATTCAAGCGAGCCGAGCCCACTCAGTTCAACCCCGATGGAGTGAGCGTTGCCTTAGCAAAGCACATCTCCCACAGCCTTCCCCGGGGTGACCGAGACGGGTCCCAGCTCAGCATCCTGACTCCAAGATTGCAGCCATTTCCCATGTAAATCTCCACTGAGATAATGAAACGTGGCAGAATGCAACCACAGTGGGGCAGTTGTGAAAAGAACCTTCAGCGGCAGACGGCTGCCGTCCCTCAGCAGCAGCCTGCTAAGTGTCCAGCACAACCACGTACTTCCACGGGTGACACTTGGTGAGACGTGAAATCCTAGCACAACGTGGGCATTACAAAGATATTCTGTGCTTTTTTTCAGTGGTAGTTATCAGCATAGCAGATGGTTGGTGATCAGTCTGCGCTCTTACACGCTGAACTATGTCTTTGAATGTAACTCTGAAATACATATCCAGGCATGGTTAGAGCTCTTAGATTTACATCCACATCAAAAGATCAGACTACCACATAATCCAGTATCTATATAGGCCATTACAAGTACTAAGGCATGCACAAAGTTGAGAGAAACCCAACGTTTCAAGAAACCATCAACACTGAACACGTGGGTAGTTTGCTCCCAT
The DNA here is from genome assembly GCA_025331215.1 of Actenoides lindsayi. Classification (NCBI taxonomy): domain Eukaryota; kingdom Metazoa; phylum Chordata; class Aves; order Coraciiformes; family Alcedinidae; genus Actenoides; species Actenoides lindsayi. Next base: position 5,022 of record WTSP01001140.1, on the reverse strand, counting down.
GGAAGATGCGACCTATCAAACACACTTGGGAAACAAGAGCGGTCACCTTTCAGTCGCTCTGTGCCCGACACGGCCACAAAAAGTGCCTTGGAGAATGCCCAACAACTCACAAGCACAACGACCATCACCGTGCAGCATTCTTCCTAGAAAAGGCATAAACCCTGTTCCTCAGATTACAGATGGGGACAAGGACTGACTCTGTACTGCACGAGCATTGCTCTTCAACCGACTCGTACAACTCTACAAGGGAGAACACACGAGCCCTGCGAGCTTGCTCCAGAAGCATGTGTCTGGGGATGAACAGGGGAAGGGAGAATGCACTCCTGGAGGAGTCCCTCCAAACAGGCCTGTGCCTTCTAAGCAGGTGCTGACACAGTATGGCCTTTACCAGCACACCCCATGGACCAATCAATCCTGAGGGCAGGGCAGGGCAGAAGGCAAAAAGGGTTAAAACAGAATCTAGCCCCAAGACTATTTTCAGGATCTGGGAAGGACGGCACGAGAGAAAACAAAATCTGAACTAGCAGCAGTGCAATAATAAGCAACTCCTCTGCTTTCAGAGACATCCTCAAAAGTCTAGTGTTCAACATTTGATAGCAAAACACCCACTGAAAAAAGTATTTATGTTTCCTCCTCTTTTCAGATTGTAATTTTCCCAAGCTGACAACAAGCTACTTTTGTTTAGCACGAGCACTTCACACCAGTATGTACCTGCTGAACTTTCTACACATGGAATTACGTATCACACTGACACTATTCATTAAATTCATCTGGATATTAAGTCTAATTCAATTCTAATTCTTAACAAATGGGATTTAAGACCATTATGTCTTACTGGAAGAATACAATACTCGGGTTCTTTCCAAATTTTCCTTGGAAAACTTCCTGGTGACATAATTTTGTAACACAGACAACGTCTGGCCCCAGGATGACATTTGTCTCCCTCTGTTGCAGATGGTCACTCCCCTAATTACAGTAAAAAAAACCTTGGAGGCAGACAGGGAAAGGAAAAACACAAAATAAGCCATAAGTACAAACCTCTGATCTGTCTATCAATCACTCTCATTTCTTTCCTTATCTTCAAGGACCATTCATTGACCTTAAAAAGAGAAAGTGAGAGTCACTTGAAATTCCAACTTCAAAACTATGCAGAAGCACTTGGAAATGCACAAGCTTTGAAGTTGTGAGTGAAGTTTAAATATTTCATTATTCAAATAATAAAAAAACCCCACCATTGCAGAGATACCACCAATTACTGCACTCCTCTTAACATTCAGACAAGGAGTGAAGGAGGACACAACCTGTGAACGGGACACTCACTGCCTGGCCAGCTTCTCACGTCACAGAGATGTCCCTGTGCAGAGGGAACTTGCCATGGGGGATTTCAGCATAAGGTGGAAACTTGGGCATAGGATGATAGCACCAAGAGTGCTACTGCCCATTTCAGTCAGAAGGAACCCCAGGAGGTCTCCAAGCCAACCTCCTACTCAAAGCAGGACCAAATTCAGAGTTCAGAGAGGTTGTTCGGGGCCTCGTCCGTTGAGCTTTAACATTGTCCGAGGGCAGAAACTTCACAGCCACTCTGGGCATCTCTTCCAGCATTTAATCACTCCTGTGGTGTGATGTCCTTTCTTTATCTCCAATTTTAAACCTTCCACTGGACATCTCTGGCTGTAGCCTCTTTCCAGTCACTGGGCACACCTGAAAAGTACCTGGCTCTGTCTTCACTACAACCTCAACAGAGCCAATGAAAGGCTTTAGATCCTCGCCGCTTTCCCCTCCCTTCTCCGAGCTAAAACAAGCCCAGTTCCCTCAGCTTCTCTCCTGTGTCACAGGCCCATCTTGGTGGTCCTCTGCCACACTCTGCCCAGTTTGTTGATATCCTTCTCATACTGGGTGCCCAAACTGGGAAACTGTTTTGCAGATGTGGCCTCATTAACAGTGAATGTAAATGCAGCAGAATAACTGAACAACCCTTTGTCTCCACGTGGCGATTACAGCTCGCCTACTTACAACACCTCTACGTGGCTGTATGAACAGTTTCATATGAAAATTACCCTGATTTATGTGGGTTTTTTAAATACAAATTAAAACCCTCATCTACCTGAATAAGCTTTGTAACAGACCTGCAAGAAGAGCACCCTTCAGTGCGTGAGCCCAGCGGAGCGAGACAGATTCTGAGACTTTTACTGGTATCAAAAGAAATGTCCCCAGTCACAATGAACAAGACAATGGTTTGACTACAGACAGCCACCACCATCCCAGTTGCTGAAGCACAAAATCTGCTGCAAAAAAAGCCCCAACGCCCCGTAGAGCTCTGCATTCAGACATTAGGGGTGCACAAAAGTTTTCAAAGGGTTTCAGCAAGCTCCCGTGCCTTTAGTTGAATCCTGTATCATTAATAGAGAAAAAAAAACCCAAACCAACCAGTCTTTGCAGGACCAACTGCAGCCTCCCCCTCTTGCTCTTCAGAAAAGAGCAGAATATGTCCTGTAGATTCAGCCCTCCCCCTGGTAAGAAGCTAAGAAGGTGCCTTTTCTGAGTATGCCAACACTAGAGGGAGAAAAGCTGGGGGAAGAGACCAAGGTGAAACATGATTTAACTCCAGCTGGCCTCAAAAGTAACATCTTCCAGAGGTTCCGTGTATGAAGCCTCCACGTACAAGCACAATCAGCAACTGTCAAACGAGCTACAGTAGGATTCACAGATCCTCTCTCTGTGATGCACAACCCAGCACAAAGACACCATTAAATGCCACCTGACTGTATGCTGTCATCAGTCCCTGCCAACTGCCAGCAGAAAGCCCTGTGACAGCCCATCCCTAGCACTGCCCAGGAACAAGCTGCTTCACACGCCTGTCCTCATAAAGGCAGAGCTGGGTGCTTCTGCATTCCCCCGTCTTCCCAACACACATCACCTGTTTTGTGCATAAGGGGAGGAGGAAATCCCACTGACTCTGACCTAGACAGCTGCATGCTTCCAGTTACACGAGACACAGCAATTCATTGAGCAGTCAAGAAGCTGCAGTGCTGATCTCCCGCAGGACGCCAGGGCTACAGCTACGAACCACAGCACGCTGCAGTGCAGAGACAGCGATGCTGGGAACAGGAGCACTTCAGCCAGCTAAGCAAGGCTAATTACCCCCAGCACAATTCCATGATGATGAAGTTATTCTGCTTCCACTTCTGACACGAATCAAAACGTCATTCTCCCAGCACTGCGTCACACCGGAAAGTCAGCCAGCCAAACATTAAGCTGAAATAAATCACTTGGACTACACTGGAGGAAAAAAAACACTTTTTAAGCTCAAAGAACCCTGATGTGGCATTAAATGTGTAGTAGCCCCCCAGCTTTAGACAGGCTGAAATGCATCACTAGCTCCTCACAAGGACTGAAGATGTTTGCCTGGTATCATGCACAAATAAATCCTCTCCCATCAACAGAGAGTGAGCACACGAATGAACTCAAGGCGAGTCACTGCTGTCACAAAACTCTCGACCTCTTGCCATCATCAGCCACCTCCCCTGGTGCTCGAGTTGCTTTTTCTAGCCCTGCTCAGGTACAGTATCTTGTGTATACAGCTGCTGGCAGACACAAGGGAAGCGGTGCTGTTTCCCCATCATCTAGCAAGGAGAAGTAACTATTTCTCCTTCCTTCTAAAGCTGTAGTTAGACAGCGGAGGAAAGAAATCTCTGACTATAAATGGGTTTCCCAATATCACTGCTACAGCCTGTGAAGTCACCATGCCACTCTGCAACCCAAGATGATCCACATCACTTCTCCTTGCAGGTCAGACATGCCTGTTTTCTAGCACCTTATGTGGACTTTTCTTCAAGCAGCTCAAAGATCACCCACAGTCCAAGCTACAGGTCCTTCTGTGGTATCTTCCAACACTGCTCATGAATGGAGGAAAATACAACCAACCTGTGTGGTGGTCCAACACAGACAGAGGGGGAAAGGAAAGCACACTATCAAATGTGTATTCCTCATCTAATGCTGCCATCTAACAAGCAACAACTATAATCTGCTCCCCTGGTATTCTGTTATAAAGCTGCAGAGAATATTTGTGACACTTCAGCTCTTCTAAGCCTTCAGCTTCCGTGTTATACTCTCCCTGTTGCTCTTTTAGCACTTCTGATGATTTTTCGCCTCACCGAATAGCAGATTCTTTAATTACTACGTTTGTAGCAATCTATGAAAGGCAACAGTGAAATTCAACAGTACCTTGATTATTCCATTTCACTATGATACCAGAAATCTATGGGTAGAAGCTGGGCTCACAGTTTGTCTGCAGACTCCAAAAAAAAAAAACAAACCAAAAACAACTCCAAGCCCAAACATTTCAGCTATTCCTATTTTTAAGTGTCTTTACAACAGCAGCTAGATGTTCAGATTGATGGCATTTGTCTGCCCAAGAAACCAGGATGTGTGACAGAGCCTGTGATGGGAGGCAGTGAATGCAATCCTTGTTTTGCCTTGCTCACATGTGCAGCTTTTGCTTTAGCTATTAAACTGTCTTTATCTCAACCTGCAAGTTTAATCAGATTTACTCCTCTGATTCTCTCCCCCATTCCACCAGGGGGGGGTAAGGGAGCAGCTGTGTGCGGCTTAGTTGCCGGCTGGGGTTGAACCACAACTCCAAAGAATAACTTCTTTACTGTGAGGGTGACGGAGCCTTGGAACAGGCTGCCCAGAGAGGTTGTGGAGTCCCCTTCTCCGAGAAGTTCCAAACCCACCTGAACGCGATCCTGGGCAACCTGGTCTAGATGACCCTGCTTCGGCAGAGGGGTGGGGCGAGATGATCTCCAGAGGTCCCTTCCAACCCCCACCATGGTGTGATTCTGTGACCCGCACCTGCTGCTCAGGCCCAGCAGCGATACGCCGGGACCGAGCTCACCGTGACACCCCACCCGCTCCAAACCCCCCCCCCCCCCGCCCCGCGGGGGCGGGCCCGCCCCCCCCCCCCCCGCCCCCGCCCCCCCGCCCCCCCGGGGACCGCCACCCCCCCGCCCGCCCGCCCCC
>WTSP01001139.1:0-30105 GCA_025331215.1 Actenoides lindsayi | reverse complement strand
CGCCGCGGGGATGGTGGGGCGGGCGCCGAGGGGCGCGGGCAACCGCGGCCCCGCAAGCGCCCACAACCCGGACGGCGCCCGGCGCGGCAGCGCGGCGAGCAACGGCCGGCCAGGTTTGACCTCCCTTTCGTTGCCCCCTTCCCTCCTTTTGCCAGCGGGGCCGCGCCGGGAGGGCGGCAGCGCCCCGGGCCGGCCCCCGGCTCTTCCCCGGCGGGGCGGCTCCAGGGGGCGCCGCCGTGGGGTGTCGCTCCCCGTCGGCGGGGCGCGGCGGGACGGCCGGCGCGGTGTCCCCGGGTGCCTCCGTCGGGCGTCGGAAGGCGTCACGCGGCGCCGTCACGGTGGAGCGTGACGTCGTGTTAGGTCACCGTCGTGTCGCTGGCCGCAGTACCCCGGGGGTGCGTCAGCCCGTGTCCCCACGGCTGGACACCGACGAACTTGAGGTCGCTTTAGGTCCCTTGAGGTGCAGGCTCCTTTCGTCCGGTTGGCAGCGCCACTGCCGCATCCCTACTATCGCCCCCCCAAAAAGGAGAGCGAGAAGAACACGACTTTTAAACAAACACGCAAAATTAAGATATTTTTAAAATATCTGCACCGTCCACTTTCAAAATTTCACTAAAAAATTAAACGTACCCAGTGTGATGTCACACCGCAACCTTTAAAATTGCTGTCATTGGGAAAAGGATGTAAAATGTTTTTCTGTGCTTTAATGATGTTTGCTACACACATTTGACAGCGTTCTGTGGGTGAGGTTTCCCTGGGAAGCCGAGCAGCTGAGGCTCGGTAATGAGCTGGGAGGGGGCAGCCTGGCCCCCGAAATCGGGAGGTCTGCGTTGTCTGCACCCAGTGCTGGAGTGAGGGAGCCCTGGCTGACATGTTGGTTCACAGGAACAACCTCATCAATACCTAGGAAGCAGATGAAAACCCGTTTGTAAATCAGATTTTGAAGGAAGTTTTAAATAGCTTAAGGCTACAGTTTGTCTGAGCACAGAATTATGCGAAATGAGTCAAATGGAAAATAAAGTTAGCAGTGTTTTGACATGAGTAAGGGCCCTGGCCAGCAACAAACCTGAGAATGACTTCCTTGATTCCCAAACAGGTCCACTTTGTGTCTCATCATTTCCCTTCTCCAGTCCAACCTTTATGGCTCCAAAAATATTTGAAAAGTGCCAAGTTTGTGTGAAAAGGGTGGAAGAAAGGGGACTGACATTCGAGAGGTATGGTCCAAATGCGTTTAGGCTGGTGAACGTTTTAGGAAGGTGTAGGGAACCCACCACGTGCTGAGCAAACCCTATTGCAACAGAAGGACATAGCAAACTTGCCCCAGCAGAGAAGGGACATACAGAACATATGGATGGAGTATGAAGTGTTTAGTTAAATGCAGTGTTTCGTTAAAAGCAGAGGAAAACACTGACAGTGCGATAAGGAATATGTAAATTTTTTAACGTGCTTCAAAAAGATAGAATATTCTTCCCTCCTTCGTATTTTGATAATTTCCAAGCAGACAGCAAAGAAAAGAAAATTATATCAATCCCTCTGGGGAGAATGTGACATTCTGACTTCTTGAAGCCTATGAAGAAGTTTATAAACTTAAAAAATGAAAAAGACGAATTTAATCTTTCCAGACTTGTCAAACTTGTCTCAGTTAATTTTTGAAGACATAATTAGAACTTACCGCTTTAATGTGTGCTTTTTTAGTTTACTTTTCAAAAGATTTTATTTTTAAAGACGGGGAAAACGGAGGGCTTTGCGGTGGGAACTGGAGCAGGAAGAAGGGGAGGACTCTGTGTAGGTTCAACTGCTGATTCAGAGAACTCTATTAAGCCAAGAGAGATGAACTCATTTTTTTCCTCCCTTGGGGAATCGGACAAGAAACAGGAAGTCATTGATTCACAGTAAGATCATTCACTCTGCAATTGTAAACAGTGTATTATGTGCCTGTAAATATTTCCAGAACCCATTGGCTTCTTGGAAAATATGAAGTAAATTATTATAATCTCTAACAAACAACCCACAATAAAAAGAGTTATTTTCAAACTTTTTATCTGTAATGTTTATACAGTGCAATATTAATTAGCTCGGACGTTGAGAAACTGCTTGGCCGGACACATTGTTTGCTGCCAGAAACCCATCTACTCAAATGTTTTGTCTGTTGAAAGACTAACATTTTTGACTCCACCCTGTAATATTGTGCCCTACCGAAGAGCAAAAATTCTTTCACCACTTCATCTGTTTGTGTTTTCGCTGCCACAAACATTGAAATATCCTACTGTGAACCAGATGTTGGCTGACCTAATCTCTGTCTTGCGTAGCTGCAATTAGTCAAAAAGGAAAAGCATAAAAAAAACCTTAAATAGACAATCTAATGGGAAATTGCCATTCCTTGTTACTTAGGAGAACAGAATCCAGGCTGTCTGTCCAGATCAATCTGCAGCTAAAACTTCTGCGTCCTCTGTAAAGTAGACGAAGCTGCTGCTTAGAAGTGCCACCTTCCCACCTCGAGCATGCGGACTCCACAAGGAGAGAAGCGAGGACTAGGGACAGGACAGTGGTGAACAGCCCGGTTCCCTCACAGTCCGGGGAGTTTTCTGCCAACCTTAAAAGAAGGGGGGAAATGGTAAAAGACTCCAGTCACCCAGAAGGCTTCCAGTTGAAATGACTGTGTGCTTAAAGTTTAGAACGTGGGCGTTGTAGGATTGGCTCAGGAAACTATTTTAATAACGTGCTTAAATCCCAGCGATTCCATAGGGATTCGTGAGTGGGGGATTCCTGAATAGGGATGGTTATAACCTCAGGCTAACAGCTTGAATCGTAGCCTGAAGGACCAAGAGGAAGAGAGCAGTTAATGGAGCAGTTACCTTCAGACAAGTGATTGTGGTCATCCTTTTCTCCTTTCTAACTCAAGATATGGAATGAACGGAACAGAAAATAGGGTATGTGAAATGAAAGTTTTGAGATGGTGAGAGTTTTTCACCTGATTAGCTATGATGAACTTGAGAGTACTCTGAGACATTGAAAATTTGGAAGAGAACTAGACAATATTAATGTGTTGAAGAAAAGTTAAGGACTTTTTTGAATCCTACTCATGACTGATCTCTCTTGCAATGCTTTGCCTTTTCTTTTTTTTCTTGATGGTGTCAGGAACAGTAGAAGAGATAAATCCAGAGGTCTTTCCCATCTAGCTGATGAGAGCTTGGGGAAGGAAGGAAACTGGAGCTGCCTCCTCTGACAGAAGGAGGGAGTACTCGAACTTGGGCTTCTGAAGGACTGGAGTAGTCATGGGGAAGGGAGGTCTCAAAGACATCATTTATTAATCCATGCTAACTGGGTCAGGAGTTGCAGTTTAGAGATCTAAATTATGCATGATTTTCCTGTGCCAGCGTCTTTCATCACACTGCAAATGGGTGCTACTTGCTTTTCCTTGTCAGAGTCTCATTGTACGTGACAAAGGTGACAAACATGCAGCATAACCTTATGACTGGTAAATTTTTTTGTTTGTTTTGATCTTCCAGCTGCCTTCCACTGAATGGTGTTTTTATGTCTGTTTGTTATTTCGGAGATAAATTGAACACTTAGGGGGAATTCAAGCTTTATTTTCAAAGCCAAACCTATGTATTCAGAGCCCTGCAAAGTCCAGGGCCTTTGCTCACAGGGGAACTTCCTGGACTGAATGGTTACATTCAGCCATCCACTTACTCTTTATTAAGCTGTCTACAAATAGTTGGAACACAACAGAGTCCAGTCCTTCTGCTTACACACAGATGATTTTTGGCTTCTCAGACTCAAACTATGATGAGCCAGCTCTTATCCTGAATAATTTTTCCAGCAGTGCATATCCAAAAGGGCACTGAGCTTAATTTCCAGAAGGCAGGAGCAGTTAAATGTAATAAAAGCACAGATTTCTGCCTGAAAGATGCACGAATCAGGATATTCTAAGATCTGCAACATCTAACGTAAAGGGGTTGTTTTTCATGTAGGGACCATTTGCTCACCTGTCTTTACATTTGGAACCATAAAATCCCTCTTGAATCTCATTAAGGGTATTAATTTTTAAAGGCAATTTGATTCAGCATAATAATTTAAAAACACTTTTTAAAGAGTCATCTGCCAAATATTAAACTTGCGTAAAACCAAGTGTGCTACAAACTCACAGGTAGTTATGGCAATATAAGGCACTTTCTTAGCAAAACCTCAGTTCTTCAGAAGTCTTTTCTATGTATGAGAAGATATATATATAGTAATTGAAGATTAAAATGTGTGATGTGTCTCTGCTTATCCAGGAAAACATATTGCAGTCCCAAAATAACTGAATAAATTCAATTATGATAAACATATATATTATCAACACAGATTTCAGAAATCTCCCAGTTATGATAAGGGCCTTTGTAGACTAATGTATTTTTACTAAGTTTTATGAAGATGTACATGTACAAAATTTGTTTTTTTTCTTGAGATTTATATAAAATAAGCTAGTATGTATATTAAAAAAAAAAGTCAGACATTAAATACAGACTCAATTTGATGTGGGGATTTTTCCACCTTTCTTTTTCCAGCATAAATATGGCTGAACTATCAGAGCCAGAAGGTACTGTAAACTGGAAGGAAAGATGTTTAACTCTGGAGTCACAGTTAATGAAATTTCGTCTCCAGGCAAGCAAGATCAGAGAATTGTTAGCAGAAAAGGTAGGTCTCATGAAATGAATTTTAATGCTGCATAAATGATTTTATTTTATGATGGGGGATGATCACATGTCATGGTATGATATTACAAGTACTGGAATTTTTTTAGGAGGTAAAAAAAAAAAAAAGGGCATTTAAAAACAAAATATATGGAAACCAGGTATGTTTTAATGCTGTGGAAGAATTTCACACATTGGATTTGCCAGCAAGAAATGCTCATTTTCAAATAAGAATGCACTGGCAACTCTACTGCAGAGAAAAATATGTATCTAGTAATCACTTTTACAACACTGAAGTTAATATTTAACACATTTTCTTAAGTATTTAAGATCTGATTCAAGATACAGAAATCACTGGGGAGAAGATCCACAAGTATTATTCCCCCCAGTATTCCTTACCAAATCATATAATTTACCAGGCTTGCTTTTCCTGTAAGAAGACATCTCCAACTGTGGCTCGTGATCTGAGTCTAGGGACCTGGGAAGTTGAAAAGTACTATGTAATTCAATTTGAAGACTGCTGTTTAAATATATACTTTATATTGCAGTAGAGGAGCATTTCACTTGGCATGTTTGAATATGTGTATCCCAACAGACAACCATAATTGTGCCCATATTTGAAATACAAAAAACCACTATTGTATTTAACTGGTAACATTTTCACCGAACAAGGCAATTAAAAGAGTACAAGGGACAAAACATTTTAGAGAATCATTGGAACTGTGTCATCATTAGTATGTAATTCAATGAGTTGCTGATTAAAAAGTTGTTTTATCAAAACTACTCTGTTCTTCCTAGAGCTAAGTTTTCCATCAGTTGCTTCCCCCAAAAAGAACAAAATTCAGATCATTTTATAGCATGTTAGAGTGATGATACTTTTATACATTTATGTTAATGCTTCTGTTTTGTGAGTTTATCCATTCTCTCTTTGAAGCCATAAATACATTTAGCATCCACATTTAGCCCTCTCTGAATCATTCGCATTTGTAATGGGTCTGGCTGAGCTGCTTTTCCCCATCCAGCCCTTATGCTGCATATATATGTATATATATATATATGTATATATATACTGTATTTTGGTTGGGACAGGAACTAAATAGTATTAAAGCAGGAAGAAACATTGTATTTATGAAGAACCATGGATGATGTATAAAGTTATGTGCTCCAGTCCTTTCCTAATAATACTTAACATTTTGTTTTCTTTGACAGCTAAATTAACCATTGAGTAAGTTTTCTTTGAGATTTATATCTTAATTGCAGGATCTTACTTGAAGTCCTTTAGATTTCTATGTAACGTGCTGTTATTTTACCGTCATTAAATCTTGTAAGGACCTTCTTATAATTTTTTCTTCACAGAAAGTTTCTATTTTCCTGAATAATAAAATACCATAAAAAAAACTTGGTAGCTTCACAACCCAGTACTAGTTACCAAATGTCTACATTGATCAGAACGCAGCCTGCACAAATCTCATCTCTGCAGCTCTACACTGATAACTGCTGATCACCGTGTGAAGTAATCAATAATGTACTCTTTTTCTAAGCCAGTTTTTTTAATTCATGGAGAGACATTCCCTCTTACTCTGTGGCTGTTTGTTCCCTTTAAACACTTTACAAAATCCAAATAATTCTATAAACCAGATACCCCCTATCTGCAGCCTTGGTGATCCCGTCCAAGAACTTCAGTAGCTTCGTAAGCCAACATCCCTCTTTGTAAGGGCCACTTTTACTCTTCCCTTGTCTATCATACTTAGCTACATGCCCCTTAAGTCTGCTCTTACAGTTTCCACTAATTTGCTTACTACAGACATCAGACTTAAAGATCAATAGTTGATTTGACTGTATCATCCAGTTCTTGACTATCAGTTGGCAATTTGTTACTATTCATTTTATCTATTCATGCCCTCATCTCTTTTATGGAGGAAAAAAACCTTCAATTTTGAGATGGAAAAAAAATTGAATAAAGAAGTGTAGTATTTTCTGCATGACTTTTTTCATTAAGTAGGTAATTGTTATTAAAGCGAACCTGAACATTTTCAGCAGTGTAAAATCATTTTTTAATGATAGTGAGTTCTGCTGGAATTGTATTTTTACAGTTAGTACTCCAAATAGCTCTGCTTTGGCATGACTAAAAACATTGCTGTTAGAAAGCAGTGTAGTTGAAAACTCTTAATTGTGTACCCAATCCTGCAGTTTTTCTGTATATCAAACTCTCATTGAATAGGTATTGCAGAATTTGGGGTTTTGAAAGAATGACCAGACGTACAAATGCCATCCTTTGAAATTTAATTTAAAAATCAAAAAAAGGAAAACTACTTGTGTCCTTCATTCCAGTTATCAAGGCGCACAGGGGAGTTAATCATTATCGTCAGTCTTGGAGAAGAACATCCATCAGAGGGTACAATACTGTCTGCTTGTAACAGTCAGGAGATTATTGGGTACTTAAACAGTCAGGGCTGTTAGATGTCATGTATCTCTTCTGTCTCTGTACTCCATTTGGATCACTACGTTTCAGGGTGTAAGTCAAGTGGCTGAACACCGGACATGACTTTTTTAGAGACGTCCCAGCAGCCATAACTACCATGTTTTATGCAGCTGCTGCCGAATATAGTTTTGGCAACCAGAAAGTTAAGATTCATGAGCAGCACTTCACAGAACTGTCTGAGGTTGAAAAAAAAATAAAATAATTTAGACGTTTGAATGCTTTAGTTTTCACTTTTCACTTTGTTCCTTTACAGTCTGTTTTTGCAAGCTCTTAACTGCTAGAAATATCCTCTTAAATTAATAGAAATGTATGCATAATTTCAGAAGTTGGCATTTTAAAAAAAACAGAATAGGAGAGATAAAATCACAAATCTTCAGCACTATGTCTGAAACAAAGCATTCCGAGGAAAATTACTTATTCTGTCTCCTCTGTGAGAAACATGACTCTAAAATAGATTAATAAAATCTTAAGAACTTGTCATGTTGCTGCCCTCTTGTTTTATTTTGCCTTGGCTTTCTCAGAAATTTTAGAAGAAGAGAAGTGTTTACAGGAGGTAAAAATGAGAGAAATGCTTTCTACTGAAGACCACAAGTCCAACGAGTATTCCGTTGGGATAATTTGATACATTACTCTTCAGAGCAGAGCATTAGTGGGTTTCATGAAAAATGATCCTTCTCCTTGCTTTGTCACTGACTTTTTGATACGAATCTTTCATGCATCAAAGACTGGTCAGATCTTAACAAACTTAGACCATATATTCATCTGCAGATTTATTAATCTTGCACAATTCAAAACCAACAATTTTCAAAATGGCCACTCAAGTCTTAGCTGTATTTATTTGTATGTTGGTTTCCCTTGTAACAATCCAGTGGTTATTTTTCACATATTTTTATTTTTTGAAATTACACAAACAATTCTCAGTATTTGTAAAAGGAAAGATAAGCTCACACTAGTTTGAAATTAAGCTGCATGGACTTGTTACTTAGAAATATATTTGGGAAATAGCAAAGACCTGATCAGCCAGAACTTGATGGGCATCCTGATATAATGACAAGAGGAGAGTACAGCTGATGTCAGCCTTTGTAGCTACTTTCTAGATTTGTTACCTGTTAACAGAATGAAACAAATTTGCAATGCTCACAAATAATTCTCGCTCTTACTTTGATTAGCTCAGGCCTTTATTTGTGGGTTTGTTTACAGTCATCTCTCTGCTATGAAATGTGTACTAAAACATTGAACAATAGCACCAGGCAGTGTTCTACCTCAAAACAGCAACAGAAATCATAGTACTATGGCATGACAGATGTAAAACCCTCGTGGGTATTAAGCTGTGTAATGGTTGTAGAAAACAGAGTGAGAGTGATATTGTGACAGAAAAGGTGGTCCCTACAAGAAGGTAAGAGAACTGAATTGGTGGTAATTCTCCAGCCTTCCTCCTCTGCGTATCTCTTCAAGACAGTGAATCTGGAAAAGGAGTTTACATCCCATTATGCTATGTGTATGACTTGTCAGAAGCTGCCATTGGGGTTTTGTCCTTATATTTGTTCTATAACTTAGTCTAAAACCAGATTTTAATAAGGGTTTGCTTGAATCTAGCCTTTTTCAATATTTGTGTCTGACCTAGGTACTTCTGTAAATATATTAGGGCAGAGGATGAATTTAAATACTTCTCTTGTATACTAGAAATCAAATACTTTGCAAAGTTATTTTACTTAATAGTGCCCCTGCAAATAAATGAATGATCAACATGGGTAGTCTTCAGTATATTTTTCTAATGAATGTGTTCTAATTTAGAGAAGAAAACCCACAACTATTTACTGGGGTTTGTAAGTCTAGCAAGTACTCACCATTGAACCTCAGCGGTTGAGGAGTTTGAGAAATTTGCATTGTAAGTACGTTTTAGCAGTACAGCTGCCAGAGCTTAAATTTTCTAGTGAACCTGGGGAGAAGACAGAGGAGCAAAGGAATATACAATGTTTTCAGAAAACTAATCCATTCACTGTTGTTTATTTGTTTGGTTTTTAAATTTGGTTTCACTTTGCCAAGTAAAGAGTCTATATTTATAAATCTAACATGCAAAGAAAGAGACCTTGTTCGAGTTTTAAGCAGAAGCCACTGCTGTAAGTGGGAGAGGTCTTTAGAGGAATTTAAGGAATGATGTAGAAAGTATCCCTAGTATGCCAAATTTAGAATGCCTGTGGAACTGAGTTTTAAGTAGAAGCCTTTATTTTAATGCAGATTGAATCTTATGTATATGGGGAGTTTACTAAAAAAACCTTTGTTGCCTAAAAGATTACCATATTCTACTGCAAGTTTAGCTCCTTGCTAGCATTTAGTGTCATAGGAAACGTTGGTGACCCTCTTTCTTTTCATAGTAAGTACAGTTTTCACCTAAACTATGTGTGCAATATAAGGCATAAAGTTAATGTTTTTCCTACCACTAAAAAAGAACTACATAGCTGTGTTAAGTGTCCACTTAGGCAGCCTTCAGTGAATTTCTTTTTCATGAGACCCTGTAAGGACAGAACATGGCACTATCCCAAATGTTGCATTATGGGCTGTCCAGTAATACTCAGCATTCACATGAACATCTTCAGGTTTGTTTTCTGCAGTGCTGAGGGTCATTATTTTATGCTTTGAGTGAGTTTCAACAAATACAAATAAGCTTGAGAGAGGATTATTTTAATGTATATATTGATTTGTTTGGTTTTAACATTCCATTTGGGTATTCTCTGTATACTTGCTCAGCTGGCAGCCAAGTGTATACATGACAAATGCAGTAATATTTATATTTTCTGTACAGAAAACTGAATTTTAGGCCAAATGCCATTTCCAGTATATTCCAAAGCATAACACATTCTTGATTTTGTCTTACAAAGCAACAGCTAAATTCATGTCCCACTGTATTTTTATTCATTTCACAGTCATGTTTATGGTATGTCATTTGACATTTCAAAATGAAGCAGATGCAGTGTGTTTTATCTGTGGCATGACAATTTCAAGATTAATGTTTTTGGAGGAAAAGTCCCTAACACATTTGACTTGTGCAGTGATTGCCAGGATGAAAATTGTGAGAAAGCACAGTGAGTATTTAAAGGATTATGAAGATTAAAGTAAAAGGGAGCAAAGTACCATAGTAAAAACATTATTCAAATTAAGGTTATTTTTCAGTATTTCAGTTGCTTTTAAAAAACTTCTTGTCATGGAAAATAATTCAGATGCAATTATGAAGACAGAAACAAGAGAAAGCAAGGAGAGTTAAAGAGAATAAAAGTTAAAAGTTTATATAGTTTGAGTTTTAAGTTTGTTTACACCTTTTTAGTACCTATACCTTTTTTTCCTATAACTTTGTTTTTATTCCTTGTCTATTGGTAAGTTTATGCCATGCCTTTTTATAACTTCTTGTTGCGTAGGTTTTGTATATCTTAAATCTTCATTCTTTTGAAGGAGGATGAAGATGGGGGGGGGAGGTAGGAAGAGTGAACTCAGGAAGCAATAAATTAGCTATTCTTGAAGAGGCCAGGCTGGGTAACGGCATGAAGAGCACAGTTCCTGCTGTGAGGCCAGAGGATGAATATCTCCCCTCTGGTAGTACAGAGACAAGGGCATCAGTTCTATTCCAGCTCACCTGAGATGGGGAAGCTGTGATAGGGGGCAGCCATCTGTGTGGATCCTTAGCTGATCTAATATTTGTTTAGCATTTCAGTTGTAGGAGCTACAAGAGGTTTTGTCTCCTTTTTTTGTTGGGTTTTTTTTTTTTTAATGCAGGGAACTCTTTTTGCTCTTAGACATTATACATTTAATTTTCATTCCCCCAGAGAGTATTTTCAGGCTTTAAACATCTCTTGTCATATCTTCAAACTGCATTATGCTGCCTTACATATAGTTCTGGAATCTCTTGCTGCTTTACCATCTGTGTTTCCTAGGTGTCCTATACACTTCAATTACATAAATAAATTCCATTTTAATTAAGTTTTTGATTCTTTAAACTTTGGCAGTGGGAAGTACCTTTGATTCTTAACCATCTCCTCTCAGGCAGTTGCATGGAAAAAAGGCCTCTTTCAGATGTTCATGTTGTGCCTTTCATCAGAACTCATAATTCAGCAAGACAGAAGTAGCAGAATTTCCACATTCACAGTACAATGATCAAAACAAAACAAAGCAGGCAGTTGCCTTTTAATACAGATGTACAATCATAGAATGGTTTGAGTTGGAAGGGACTTTAAAGATACCTTGTTCCAGCTCCCTTACCATGGGCAGGGACACCTTCCACTAGACCAGGCATCCAAAGCCTCTTTGGGCAACCTGTTTCAGTGCCTCACCACCCTCACAGTGAAGAACTTCTTCCTTACATCTAATCTAAACTTACCCTCTTCAGTGTAAAGTCATTACCCCATGTCCTATCACTGCATGCCTCTGTAAAAGTCCCTCTCTAGCTTCCCTCTAGGCCACCTTTAGGTACTGGAAGGCTGCTATATCATGTCCCTGAAACCTTCTCTTCTCCAGGTTGAACAAGCCCAACACTCTCATCCTATCTTCATAGGAGAGGTGCTCCAGCCCACTGATCATCTTTGTGGCCCTTCTCTGGACTCACTCCAACAGGTCCATGTCCTTCTTATGTTGGGGGTCCAAGAACTGAACACAGTACTCCAGGTGGGGTCTCACCAGAGCAGAGGAGGAAATCACCTCCCTTGACCTGCTAGGCAGACTTCTCTTGATGCAGCACAGGATGTGATTGGCTTTCTGGGTTGTGAGTGCACACTGCTGGGTCATATTAAGCTTCTCATCAGCCAACACCCCCAAGTCCTTCCCGGGGTTGCTCTTGATCCATTCTCTGCCCAGACTGTATTTGTGCTTGGGATTACCCTGACCCATGTACTGCGTGATGACCCTGCACTTGGCCTTGTTGAACTTCATGAGGTTTGCAGAGGCCCACCTCTCGAGCCTGTCAAGGTCCCGCTGGACGGCATCCCTTCCCTCCAGTGTGTCAACCTCGCCACATGGCTTGGTGGCGATTGCATACTTTCTGAGGGTGCACTCGATCCCACCGTCTGTGTTGCCAACAAATATTTTAAACAGCACCAGTTCCAATACCAACCCCTGAGATACGCTGCTTGTCACTGGTCTCCACTGAAACATCGAGCCATTGACCACAACTCTCTTGAGTGCGACCAGCCAGCCGATTCCCTATCCACCAAGTAGTACATCCATCAAATCCATGTCTGTCCAGTTAAGAGACAAAGGATGTCATGCAGGGCAGCATCAAATACTTTGCACAAATCCAGGTAAATGACATGAGTGGCTCTTCCCATATCCACCAGCACTGTCACCTCACTGTAGAAGGCCATCAATTGTTGATACAGTTCTCTTCTAATTTTAGCCTTCCAGAGTGCTCTCGTACATTCTTCCATCTTGCTAAACAGGATCTTCACTTCTATCAGGATTTTAAATGTTATGATAGTATCTGTTTGTGCTAGAGTGGTGGGCTACATAATTTACTGGCAGCTGTCCTAGACTGCTTATTCTGGAACAGTTTCCTTCCTGGGCTCCTCTGTTTGTATTTTAATTTATACAGTTTCCAGAAGAAATCATTAATTTTACTACAATGAAGTCAGCTGAAATGTGAAGAGTTGTTTTTTCATATGTACTTGTCACTCATTTAACAAGCATTAAGAAAACTCTTTGAGCTAAATAATTATTCTTAAAATCATGTTTAAATATTGAAAAGAACTTGTAAGAAGTAAAATACAACTTAGTGGTAAAATTGGTCTCATGTCATCGAGAATAATAAAAATGTTGAGCCTGATCATTTTGGAAACTGAGCAGATGGAGACCGATAATTTTTGCATGTTTCATTTTTTTCCAAGGAAAGACTTTTGTGCTAAACGTAGTTTATGCGAATGAGCTGAAGCACGAAAAAGGAGAGTGAAGAGAGACCTGTAATTAAGAAGTGCGTTTTGCCTAACAAGGACAGCAGTGCCCGAAGTTGCTGTAGTTAGAAGTGGATAGAATTGTGATTCTGCACATCAGGACTGTAGAACTACTAGCCATCTTCAGAAAAAGCAGGAGTGTATACATCTATATGTATGTATACATATATACATACATATAAAGTTGGCATGCAAATAGCTTTTACACTCTGCGTTTCTGACTACGATTGAGGCAGACAGAAGAGATAATCCTTGTGCTGAACAGTCTGAACAGAGAAAGAGATAAAATGAAGAGGAGGAGTTGGTTCAGATGGCAAAGTTTGCAGAGGAATAGTTGACACTGCTTTGCTCATAAGAAGAATTGTAGCCTTTTACTTTTTAATTAGTATTAAAAATGGAGAAGACGGGAGAAGGAAAAAATGGGAGTGCCCTGAAAAGTGGTGGCTTGTGAGCTGCCAGGTTGTGAACACTAAAGCTGAGTTTTGCAGTAGTTGTAGAGCATTCAGGTGGTATCTAAAGGAAAAATAAAGCTGTAGCTTTGGGGATTTAAGCCAGATAACTAATTCTTTCATCCACAGATATTTATTATTTTTTGTTGTAGGAAATAACAATAATGACAAAAAGAATGCTGGGTTCAGAAAGCAATTTTTCAGTTTTATGACTAAACACACACCACTGAGAAATACTTTTTAGGTTTCATCTTGCTCTAGGGAAAAGCTTTTCTGCCAAAGTATTCCATTTTAATTTTTACTGAAGGCAAATTTAATTTTATAAATGTGGGTAGGTCTGCAGTATCACTTTCTAGATTTATGAGACAAGATGGATTTCTATTAATTAGTTAAAAAATAAAGCTGTTCCATAAAAGGTCTTTCTAAATATTGTGTTGCCTTTTGCATCTAGTAAAGAGCAAAGAATACATTACCCAAGGCATGTGCTAATTTCTTCTTTTCAAATGATCTTGTTTATTTTTCCTGTTAAATACTAGTATCTTGATTTTACAGCTCTATTCTTTAGGTCTTTTGTCTATGTGGCTTAATTGGTCAGGTCATATTTTAAACTTTGTAGTAGTTTATAAAGATTTAGCACTATCCTTATGGAAGATACATAATAGATGGGAGGGAAATCAGTGTCAAGACAGAAGGAATAATGTTTGAAAATATGGATGGAACATGCTTAGTCAGCTTTTTAATAAATGAGTTGCAGAAGTAGGAGGAATATTACTGTTTCCCTAAGCTAAACCACCAGAAGAGAGACCTTTTTGTGAAGAGTAATGTGTGCTTCTAAAACAGTTTTACCATTGCTTTTAACTAACAAGTGTATGCAAGGCTTTATACATATAAAGATTGGGCATAGATATTTTAAAACATCAAAACTGGTGGTCATCAAAGCCACTGACAAACAGATGAGTTGCTTTTAAGCAGTAATGGCTCTTTTTTTCTAAGGAAATGCAAAGATTTGTTGAAATATTTGGGTTTAAACGTAGAACCAAAAGGGGATATGTTGGTCATGTGCAGTGCTCTGAAATAGCTGCCAGGCATATTCTTCAAACCATTTATAAACTTATCAAGCACCACATAAAAAGTCAGATCTTTTGCCTGGATAGCTTCTATTAGAAGGCAGCTCCAAAATCTTTTTTAGTCCATGTGGAGAATGAAGGTCCTCTGATTTCCAGCCTACATTTATTCATCACCTGTTTATATCTGCTTGCACCTCTGAAAGACAGTGGTAGGTGTGTTTATCCCCCACTTGCCTCTCCTACATGTTTATTTATAGAAGCAGCCATATACCCATTTTTCTTCAGTTTTGGTAAGTCCTATGTGGTGTGAGGGCTGATAGTTTACTAAATCTAAAAATGGACAGTTTTACTTTTCTTTTTACGTGGAACATTATTTTTCAACCACAGATTATTTGGTCCTTTTTTCAAATGAGGAAGAATTGAAAAATTGAAATACAAGGAATAAGCAGACTTGAAAAATACCATTCCTAAGTCACTGGAAATTCTGTACTTAATCAGTACACAGACTGTATTTCTGCTTCAGAAACATTAGGTTTTAACTTGTTTTTTCATTTTTGAAAACTCTGATCTATTATCAGCACACTTTGAAAGGCTTACAGAGAAGTGATGCTTTTCATTCATTAATGATCATATTTTTTCCTGTATTTATTTCAAAAACATCTGTTCCTATAAATAACATCTATTTTCAGATCTCAAAAATTAAAGAATTTCAACAGTTTTTATTTTTCAAAGAAATTATCTCCTTCAAGATTATTAAGTATCTATTTGAAATATCAGGAAAATTATCAATTTAGTGCTGCAGTTTCTCTCTAATATGCATTACAGGAACAATGATCTATACATGTGTATATGAATGAAAGTATATATACACACCTATGCATACAAAAGGAGTATTCTTGAAATCTGTAAGTGATGATTTTTAAGTTTATACCCTTTGGTATAAACTTTTTTTTTCATGTTTTCATGCAGTGCATATTTCAATAACATGAAAATTTCTTTACTTCCACAAAAATATATGTTGAACCTTTCTGAATACAGCCAAGAAATCTGCAGGTGACCTTTGAAAAAGAATCACTGGATCATTTGTTTTGGTATTGTAAAAAATTCCCAGTGACTGTGTGTTGTGCGTCAATGTCCAGACCTCCAAGGCAGTACACCTCTGTGCTTTTATTGCTGCCATGGTTCTTCAAAGCATTCAGTACTTACTCACATGTGGCATTTCTCTGTTCATTGTTTGAATAAAAATAGCTCAATTTGATGAGTGTCAGATGTAGAGTGATTATTTCCTTACTAAGTTTTAAAACAAATCTATTTCTAACAATAGATACTGGTTTCTGTAATTCGGATGAATGATGCAGTATGAGCTAACACATTTTCTGAAAATTATAAGAGGACTTTGACACTTAAAAAGAAAAGGAGAAAGTGTAGGTTAAAGCAGCAGTCTGTTCTTCTGTACCTATGTTGATATTGTTCTTCAGTCAGTTTTGTGTATATTTTGTTTATAGGCCTAAAACATTTATTCTTTATATTTAAGACTGTAAAACCAAAACCGGTATAGATTATGAAAGGACATCTCTGAATCCTTAATGAATTTTGGAAAGGGCTTGCACCAATCATGGATGTGTGTAACAAGAATATTCCTTACAAGAGGTTTATTGAATGGGGGCATTATTTCAAGTTATCTCATTGAGGACATGATAGAAAATTAAGTTTAAATATACTTCACGTGCCAGATGTTACCAATGACATGCTGGAGTACCATGTTTCTCCTGGGAAGCCAACTTTCTGTCTGTTGATACTTTACAGACTGTAGTTCATTCAAGGAATGTCTAGCCTAACAGCTGATACATACCAGTGATACTGGTGATTTGCACAGATGTATATAGAAAGAAGCTGGTGAGACAGAGGTCTAATTCAACTGGCTTTTCTGTTTTTCAAATCACTTTCTATATAAAGTCAGAGTTGGTCATCAATATTCAAGTTGCAGCCATAGGTAAGAGTTCTTTGTTCTGTGTCTGTAAAGCACACTGACCTTTGCTTCCAGATGTAAGCATGGATACAGTTACCTGCCACTTCCATCACAAGGTTTAAGTTCAGGTAGTATTTACCTTTTAACTTACTTGAGGATCTTAAGCTGTTTATACATGGTCTGAAATTTTCTTTACAGTCACTGGGAAAAGGGATTTTATCACTTCATTTTATTCTTGAAGAGTTCAAAGAATGACTTTTGATTTAAACAATTAACCAGTAGTCCATTCACATATTTTCATCTTTTCTCTCTCTCTCTCTCTCTCAGTAATACTGTGATCATCTTTATGAAACTTCTTACTAACCTAAGAAGAATTTTTAAGGTTAAGGTTTTTTTGTAAAAACATATCCTTCCCTTGGAACTAGTTCTAATCTTTTGCCCAACAATTTGATAACCTTCAGAGTATCCTATAGCAATATTTTTTTCTCTTAAATTCCACAGGCCTATAGAGTAGCAAAACAGTCAGACTATAGACATAAATCTCATTTTTCAGGCAAAACCATTTTGTGGACTAGTTAGAGATTATTTATGCAAATGGAGAAAAAAATAGATTTTTAAAGTTTCATTATTGTTACAATAGACACTACAAACCAAACCTCTATAACCTCTAAATAAAAGGAAAATCAGGACTTACTTAATAATTGTTACGTAGCATCAAATTATTGAAATGCTGGCCAATTTAATTCTAATAGAAATTCTTCTGTTTGGTGACTATGGTATTCTGTTCTTGCTCAATAATATAGATTACTTTTTATTTAACAGGAGCCTCCTATAATAAATTTAAGATCCTTTAGAAATTTTCCAAATCTTAGATTTAGTTGTTGCCAGGAAGCTGATTGATGTATGCAGTGAGATCACGCAAAGGTTCTCAGCATACCTTCTTGAAATAGTTAACTCTCAAGTAAGCAAAAAGAAACCTTGTTCTTCCACTTTTAATCTCTGAATGCTGTTTTTCTTGGTAATTGCTCTCTCGGCTCCTTTGGCTCCTAACTTTATGTCCATCTTAGCAACAGTTTTATTCGAATCATACTCTTTGTCTCAGTAGTCTACATGAACATATTACGGTATTCCTGGTCCTGTACAACAGCATGTATTCCTAGCAAGAGCTGCATTGTGCAGTTTCAGTGCTGAAACAACTTGCCACTCATCAACAACTCATTTCACATTGTAAATATATGAAGGAGCTTTCTGTCAAATATTATAGAGCATTAACAATGTTCATTATTGATATAATAGCTGCTCTTATACTTGGTTTATCACAGTGCTTTTACTACAGTAGAATAATCAGAAACAGCCTCAATTTCTGAATCCTCAACTCACTAAAAAAGATATATCTTAAAAACTCTATTAAAGTGAGTCTTGTAAACCAAACTTCTCTTCGAACACAGAACCAAAAAGACAGATGGAAGGTAACCTTAAAAATCAAAGTTCTAAAAATTAAAATCACAACACGAAGTCATACAAATATGAAATTAAATACATGTGACTAGAGGGGACCAAAGAAAGCTCATCTCCCTGTCTATCTGTCTGGACTGTTAGTACATGAATGACTGGGACGTTCATTTCCTTAGAAGTGTTCTTGCAAAACAACTCACAGGGGACCTGACCATAGCCTTGTGTATTGTGAAATGTTTGTTGCTTTTAGATCAGTGGTGTGTTGTGGTATTATAAATGTAGGCTTAGGGGGTTTGTATTGTATGAGAAAGTACTAGAAGGTCAGTCGCAGCTTTTTTTATGTTGGTGAAAACTCATTTTCCCCATTTTCAGGTTTTGATTGATAGAAAACGATGACTCTCTGTCCTTGTCTGAATGAGGTGCTGGAAGTACACAAAACTGTTTCATGTGATTGACAACATAATTGGGAAGAGAAAAAAAAAAAAGAGACCGAGAGTGAAAAAGAAACTGAGATGCCAGAAATCGAGTACAAACAGGACAGAATGAAACTGATTATTTTAAAAGCAAGCAGTAAACTGGAGAAGGAATAAATGGTTTTCATTTCCATTACTTGTATGCTTTTCTATGAACAATTCTGAAGCTGAATACTGAGTATCCCAGTGTTAATTACTTGATGTTTGATCCTCTTCAGATGAAGTCTTAGCTAGGTATTTCCTGGGAACCAGTAAGTCCTTAAGTCATGGAGTGTCATATGTACTTCCTAGTGTTATTTTCAACAACAGTTTACTTTTTAAAGAAGTCATAACTGTATTGTCCACCAAAATCAGACTAGAGAGCTCTTAAAATGTAAAAAAAAGTATCTCTTTCTGACCTTTTTCTGTTCCATATTGTTGGAAAAGCCTTTAAAGTAAATCATATAAATTGCAGAGGTTTTCTGAGGCCTGAGGCAAACGTTGAGACTATGATTTATTAGGCATCATTATAAAGTAATGGATCAGGGTCTCTCACGGGTCAAAAGTGACTTGCACTCCTCCATGTTGTACTGATCTGTGTCTTCAACCATTTCTGTTGTGGCTTTTCACGTTTTTTTCCACGGAGAAAGCTGAGTCCACCATGTCTCCTCTGCTACATATCTCCTTCTTTTGCTCAGAGGGTGGAAGAGTCCAGGACAGGCCTCATAGCACAGTTCCTCCCAAAAGCTAAATCTGTTGACTTCAGAAGTTCTGAATTAGTGGCCAAATTATGTAATGTGCCAAGTATGCTTTACTCTTGCCAATTTTGGAAGGACATGAAGGAGCTTAGCACTTTCTAAGACTATGAGCTTCTGTGAGGAATGTTTCAGGGCTATTGTCAAAGGAATTTCTACTCTTGGTATCAGGGAAAAAAAGCAGTATGTCATATAGCAGCCACAAAATTACACTATGAAGAAGTGTTCTGTTAATTTTTCTTTCTGTAGAATAATCTCAAGAATGTTTTAATGTGGTCATAATGATGAATTATCTTCCTAGGCTGACACACTATTTATCCTTCTATTTATTTTCATGTTCCTGCCCACAACCTGTCTTTTTTTTTTTCCTTTCTTTAAAACAGACCATTAAAATACATTTAATTGTAGTATCTCTGGCGATGAGCAGAAGGCATGACCATTTTACTGTATGTTTTTATGTATCTACAGATGCAGCAGCTTGAGAAACAAGTTATAGATGCTGATCGTCAAGCAGAGAGAGCTTTTCAGCAGGTATATATATAAATTGAAAAATTTCTCCACTAGCTATGTTCATGTTACTGTACTGAAATGCAGAAAATTGCTGGGTTTCTTTAGTATTGCTCAAAAGGGAGGAGACAGTTTCTTTTCACATCTATTGATTTGTCTTATCAGAGATGTTCTAACACTTTTCTCTGCTCACTATCCGGTTCAGTTCAATAAAGTGAAAGCTAACAGCACAAATAAAAAATAGATACAGATAATGAGCTTCTTCATTGATGCATCATGAGTCTTGGATATATGATGCACGTGGAAAGAAAAGGGAGAGGAAACAGTGACCTACTTTTGAAAATCTGTAAGGAAATAAAATGAGGCTTTCTAATACAGTCTCTAAATAGGATCACTCTGTGTTCTTTGTTCTTCTTGTAGAACTTATGGCATCTAAAGAATGAGATCATGGCTAAATATTTAACCAAAGTTGCTTTTTGACTCCAAATGACAGATAACAGCTACTGCAGACATTTTATGAACATATCTCTGGTATTCCCTACAAATCCTTTGTATCTTGCTGTAAGGCAGACAGAAACTGAAAACTGTAAGAATAAAAATGTTCATTTACTAGTTTGGTGTTAGAAAACATTCCTGACTACAAGCCAAGTACTTTTTAGCAATTTTTTAGAATGCTTCTGATAATTTTTTGAAGTTTTTTACAGTAGGCAACTGTTTATTTATTAAAACATTGTTTATTAAGCCTAACAACAGCTCTCTACACATAAATTGTGTTCTTCCCATATTGGTGTTTCTAACAGCTTATATGTTAAAAACCTAGAAACCTTTCACTGATACTAACAAAATCCCTATAAGGTCTGCAAGTGTTTTGCCAGTCTTACTGGTATTAGATGTATAGGGAGATAAAACAAACTGTGGAGTTTGTTCTCAAATAGTCTTCAGAACTTAGCAGGGTTATCTTGAATCTTAAGTGTGGGGGCAATTTTAACAGTCTATTTTGTGATTAAATTACTACCTTTAACTTGGAGTATTATGTTTCTTAAAATCTTACGTTTGACCTTCCAAATAGGTGCAGGTCATGGAAGAAAAATTAAAAGCAGCTAATGTTCAAACAAGTGAATCAGAAACCAGGTTGTATAAGAGATGTCAAGATCTGGAGATCCTGATACAGGATAAAAATGACATAATACAAAAATTGGAGCAACAACTTGAAGAACAGGTTAGAAATAATGGCGTTACAAAACCCAAGCATCGGTTCCATTCTTAATTATACAGCAGGAAAATAAAAATTAAGAGCAACAGAGGACAGAGTTTAACATTATTTCTGTTGTTTGATGAAAGAGATTCCCATTAGAAGTATGTCATTGGAATAAGGTTTGCAAATTATGCTCCGGCTTCTTTTGAAAGAACATCTAACTTTTAAGAGGGGAAAGAGCTTCTTCCTCTTCATTGTCTCCTCTGAAGAGCTTTCATTGTTTCATTGTTCCTAGAGGAAAGAGGATCAGCAGCCTCTGTGAAGGGCCTATACATAATTTTTAAAAATTCACCATGTATTGCCCAGGAGACTGAATTACTTCAAGCAGTCTTAGGATTTGTGTCTGAAGACACACACTCAGGCAGAATATAATCAATGAAAAATATGCTTATGTTAATTTTTTTCCAGAAGCAAATAAGACTGCAAGAAGCAAAAATCATAGAAGAAAAAGCAGCTAAAATAAAAGAATGGGTGACAGTCAAGCTCCATGAGGTATAACTCTTGCTATAATAATTACACAGAAAATATAATGGTGTGACTGGATATCCCTTAGACTTTTTGGCTGTTAAAGGGCTTTGTGCCATAGTAAAAAAAAAAAGTGCTTCCCGGTTTCATTGATCTATAGTTACTTGCTTAAAAGAGGAAAAACGTAAACAACAGCATGGATGTCACTTGAAGTCACAGAATCACAGAATGGAAGGGGTTGGAAGGGATCTCTTGAGATCACCTAGTCCAACCCCGCTACTAAAGCAGGTTCACCTGGAGCAGGTTGCACAGGAACACATCCAGGCAGGTTTTGAAAGTCTCCAGAGAAGGGGACTCCACAACCTCCTTGGGCAGCCTGTTTCAGGGCTCCGTGACCCTCAAAGTAAAGAATTTTTTCCATATGTTTACATGGAACTTCCTGTGTTAAGAGCTTGCGCCCATTAAAATTCCGATGCCTAATTTGGTCAGCTAGTATATCTAGGTCCTCTTTATGGAGAAAGATCCCAGAACTGCTCTCTGGAAGGCCTACTTATCTCTACTAATTGAGAGAGATTAGCTGGCAAACTGAGCTTGCTCAAGCAGATGCCTAAAGTGTGAATAATCCCCAGAAAGCCGACCAAGTCTGCTGGGCCCTGGCAGAAAAAAAGGACTTGATCATTTTTTATTTTCCAGTGCCCACAGTACTCTTAGTCATGAATAGTTCCAGGGGCTCCAACTCTAGTGTTGAAAGAGACCAGTTGTCTCCCCTGTTTCTCTGCTGTGGTGAGATAAGCTGCCTGAGGCTGCCAGTTTTGGTGTGCAGCTGTGTTTTCTCCTCCATGTGTGTACAGAATTTAATATTGCCCATAGAAGTTAAAATCCTACTCTACTGTGATTAACTGGAAATGATACTCCTGTTGAAAAACAATTAAATTATTACTTTTAAAGTAGAAAACTAGAAGTAAGATTTGCTCTCAGTCTGTGAAGGGCTTTTTTTAACGATTTAATAAAAATGCAATTCAGTTTAGCTAAAATTATCTTGAAAAAGTTTGGACAAAATCAAATATGACTTAGACTATTTACTTAGTTTGAAAAGTGGAGAATCTCAAGCTAGTTTCACAGAGGGGGCTAGGTGTCACTCAATGGGAAGGAGAATTGGTGTCTCCCCTCTGTGTGAAATGGGATACTAGATTCAGATCTTTTTGCCTAATTTGGAGCAGGAGTTTGAACCAACATCTTTTACCTGCTGGTAGTGGACTACAGCAATAGGCTGTTGGGTTTTTTTTCTTCCTGTAGAAAGTGTTCTGCTCTGGTTTTGTTACTTTTTTTTCTTAATCTTTGCTGTTGGATGGCTGGAGGCATTAGGACCATCATTCCCTCTAATTCCTCTGCTTGCTTTTGGGTTTGCCAAGTGGCACAAAAGTTTGTAATTCTTGCCCTCTGCTTTAATTAAAAATGCCAATGCGGATTTATTTTTTTCTTTATTAAGGCTTTTTAAAACAGTCTTGGGTTTGCTTGGTTGGGGGAATGATTTTAACAGAAGTTGAGCAAATAATCATTGCAGGGAATTTAATTGTTCAGAATAAACAAATGCCTAGACTGGCATTCAGAGAAGTAGCAGAGAGGAGCTTACCATTTGAACTAGCTTTATCCTTAACTAGGTATAAACTCAGAGAAAATCTAAATGATGTAATGACTTTAAAAAATGTTTTACCAATGGATGAGATGACGTTTATATGCTTTTAGTTAGAGGTGGAAAATCAGAACCTTCGCTTGATGCACCAAAAGCAAACCAAAGAGATGAAAACAGTACAGTCTAAACTGCAAGGTAAATGTACAAATCTTTTAAAAACTTCTCTACATATGGCATACTTCTTTCTATTCCCTATTGACTTTTGCATCCACATAATTGAAATACTCTGTGAAGTAACAAAGACTTCAGTTAGTATGAACTGACATCAGAGTGACCATACATGAAGTTTTTAGGCAAGCAATAATTTAATTTTTATTAAAAAGACATGCAGACAAACCAAAACAAGTTTTTGCTTGGTGAGTAAGTTTCTCTGTAATGTAATAGGTTTGCAAGTAGTAAAATACGTAGTAACCACGTATTTTAATAGTATCGTTCTACAGTCTTTCTCATATTATCTATCCTAGACCAATCCATAGGTTTCATTTCAGTGACAGCAGAATAAAATCAGGTCTTTCCACTAGGTTTTTATTCAGTATTAAGTGCATGTTCTATATCTCAAAGCTGTGAAATTGTTAAAAGAGATTTTATTTCTTCTTTCTGTACTAAAAAAATCAATCTTCAGGAACTAGGAATGTAGCTCTGGGTTTCTTTTGATATGGTAAGGTATCAGGTAGATTTTTATTCCTGTATTAAATGTTTTATTATATTTTTGCTAAATTTTGAGTTATCTTAAGAAAACCCAGAACTTCAGACTGCAGACCAATAGCATAGCTTGCAGACTGCAGACCAATAGCATAGCTTGCTACATCCCATTAACATGAGATTTCTGCATTACTATTCTTCAGAAGCTACAGGCAAGAAATCTGTTACTTCAACACAAAAACCTGGAGAGTGTCAGCGACTAAGCAGCTTGACTTTTGGATGCTTTTCAAACAGAGCAAGAAGTCCTCAACCATCTCCTAAGTTTGAAGAAATAAGCAAGTCTTCATCTAAAGAGTCAGACTACACTGAAGGCAAAAACATCCTAGGTACTTAGTCACCAATACTGCCATTTTTATTCTGACATGGGTGGAAAATTATGTCAATGTATCCAAACCAGCTGTTTTCAAGTACCTAGTAGCAGTACTCTATATGCTACTCTCCATTACTAGGGAGAAATCCCATTGAGCCCTGGAGTCTCCATAATACCACTAGTACGTAGTTTGACACCATGCAGTGGCTACCAGGTTCTTCGTCTGCAAAGCAAAGAATTTGTTGTGGCCCACGTTTACTCCACAGTAGCCTAAGAAGTTTAAGGCTGCCAGTCCCCCAGGGAAGGCTGTTAACATTCTTATGCCTGTGTAGAGTCTTAAGTCCAGTTTCTGTACATTTTCTCTGTGCCATCATTGGTATCCCAGTGTTAGTTTTGTGCCCTAACTCAGCAAGATCAACTCAGTGTGATCATTAGTATGATCAAGGTCAGAAAAAAACAGAAAAAAGTTTCATGCATCTTTTTGCACCATTGTTTCCTATGCAGAGAAGGAGAAAACTCCCTGATTGGTTCATCCAATTTCCCCTGAAGTCTGGTAATGCCAGCAAACTGGCGTGCCCTTATGCTAGCATAAGTGTAAGCAACTCCACTGCAATTTGCTACTTCCCTCAAGCAATGAAAAGCTCTGGAAGGAGACTGTTGCACTGGTCCTTCATTTGTGGCCCACAGTACTACTTATAACCTCAGCATTTCCTCCACCGTTAATAATGGTACTCAAAATTGCAAGTTGCAGTCTGTAGAAAATCAGCAACTAAAATAGATCCCATTGGTATTTTGTATATTTATATTACACCAAGTTCATGATAAAGGTGAGTGTGTAGTATTCTTTCCATCTTTATAGATGAGGAGATTAAGAATCTTTTTTTCAAGGGAAAGGGTAAGAAATACAACCTTAGGCTTGCCTAGATGGAAGCAGATCAACTTTTGTGACTTCATTACTTTAATGTGGACTAAATTAAAATCTTTGGATTATTCAATCCACTTTAGCTTCATATAGCTGTATTTTTTTAACATTAACTTTCACAAGTGTCTTTGTAGAAAAGCCCTACTTTTTGCATTTCTTTTAACTTGGGGGAGCACATAGGCCTCACTGACATGCTGCAAGCTATAGCTCTCTCTTGTAAAAAAAGTGAACATCAGAAAAAAGCTATCAGGTAAAAATGAACATCAGAAGCAAAGCTATTTTTCATACAGCATCTTTCCCTAAGCCTTCTTCATGAGCCTCTCTTGTATATCTTAAGCATTCACCACTGAGAATACAATAATAAATAAAAATTAAAAAAAAAAAAAAAAAGCTTGCAGAAGAAATTTCTGTGTATAAACACTGTAGAAATGCTTAGAATACTTGATTTGCTAATGTAAGTCTTTTCTGACAAGCTTTTATTATTTAATTTTCCTAAAATTTTACGAAGCAGCTAAATTTATAACCCCTCTGAAGTCTGTGGGGTTTGGAGATATTTGGGTTTTTGTTTTCATACACATGTGGTTTACTTCAAAATATGGCTCCACTCTGCTTATCTTTATGTTTATTGCCATTTTTAGTTTGACTAGAACTTTGAGGAATGTCTTTTACAGTTTGTTGGCAAACATCATTGCAACTTCAGTTGCATTCAAAAATTTATATTTTTCTTAAGGTTTATTATTTACAATATTAAAAACAGTAAATGTTCTTACGCATTTGAAATTATTACCTACTTGCTATTTGCAGACACGATTACAAAATCCTTTAGCAGCCAAGTTTGCTAAAGTAATTTTCTCATGTTCATTACATTTCTCCTCTAGAAAAGGATATCCTGGAAACTACCTTTGCTGGTCCTTCACATGAGACTAATAAAGGTCAGAAGTCATTGCAACAAAGTTCCTCTGGATCAGAGCAGAACAAAAATGTGCGAACGAGCTGTTCATCCAGAGATATAGACAGTGACATGTCAAAGAACTCCTGCACGACTGGGAGTGACTGGAGCTCTGATGAGGATGGAGGAGACAATAAAGAACTGAAATCCAGGTGTGCATCCACTCTTTCAAGCCACACATCTGAAGAGAATGCCAGATACAGTAGAGTGGGAAGTGAAATGTATTTGACGGCATCTGATGACAGTAGTTCTCTATTTGAAGAAGAGAGTTTTGGTGTTCAGAGGACACAGCACAAGAAGTTACACTCCTGGCAGCAAGGATCCCAAAGAAAAGGCCAGAACAATCCAGGTGGAAAATGCAACTCTGACTGCACAAGTAAAAAGAAAGACCAAGACAGTTCTTCAGATGAACTGAATAAGAAATTTCAGTCTCAGAGGCTTGATTACTCATCTTCATCCAGTGAGGCAAATACCCCAAGTCCAATTTTAACCCCTGCTCTGACCCCCAAACACCCAGTTCTAGCAATTTCTGCAGGTCCTCAGTGCACAACGCCATCAGATTCTCCCTCACATTTACCACCTCCGAAGTTACGGACTCCTAACGTGTTTAGTATAAATTCAGCATTAGCAAAGAAACATCTAAGCCAGCCCCAGCTGAGTTCTGACAGAATGTTTGGTAGAAATAGAAATGCCATAAGCATGATACGTCCATGGAGACCTCAAGAAACAGACATCGATCTGGTGGATGGAGAAGATACTGATATTTTAGACAAAATGGAGATTGGTTGTGATGAAGGAGTCTTTACCTATGACTGCACGGAAGCACAAAATACGGAAGCCCAAGAACCTTGTGATGTGACAAAAAAAGGTGCTAGCAACAAACCTCCAACCCCTCCATTACATCGATTTCCTTCCTGGGTAAGTGTAATCACAGATATTTTTCCTGATGGTGAAACAAACTCATTTTCATCCCTCTCTTCTATGATTTCTCTTGCCTCTTACCTTCCTTATACTTTGATGACAAAACAGGGTATTACCTTAATTGGAACTAAGACAAATTCAGAAGGAAGTTTGATTTAAAGCACAGTATTTCTGCTGCTGAAAAGCTAGTCACTGTTTTTGTGGACAACCAATTTTTTTCATGTCACATACATCCTTTTGAGTGTATCAAAGGAGGTAATGCTTGTGACTGCATTTATTTATCTTAACATCAACAAAGCCTAGGAGTGCTGGTGTCAATGCCTTTGCTATAACCATTGTACCACTCACAATCTAAACAAGTCAACAGAAGACAACTGCAGATTACAGAAGTTATTGATCACATTTCCAAGTAAAATTTTAAAGCCATCAATCAGAGAATTAAAATAGTTCTGAGTATATCTTCTATAAAATCCAAAATTACCTGTGTTAAAACTCACTGATTCTGCAGTTCCACAGTCAGAGATATATTAATGATTCAGAGGTGAATAATGCATTCTCTATGTATGTATTTTGGTGCATATTTTTTTATTGTGGCCTTTTAACACAAAACGGTGGAAAAGTTGCCTCCTAATGGCATTTCTCTGTTCTTAACATAAAATCTTCAATTCAAAAATATTCTTGCTATAGCTTCTTTAGCCCCTGATAATGGTATTTTTAAAATTCAGTTACTTACAGGGCAAGCACTGTGTGAAAAAAGGTTGAAACAAACGATGGATATGATGGGTATGGCATATAAAGCAAGGATGCATTTTTCAGCTGCTACTGATGAGGCCATTTTATCAACCATTTTATGACACTGTTGCACTAAGACAAAGACTAGGATAAGACTAGGATGCTATGGGGAGGTTAACACAAGAAAAGTAATTGTTGTGTTTTACTTATCTACCATCAAACCCATTCTGCTTGTATAGGAAAGCAGAATTTATGCTGTAGCCAAATCTGGTTTAAGGATGTCTGAAGCTTTCACCGTGGAATCTCTTAACAAAAGTAAGTAGTTTAGCTGTTCATTGTCTCATCAACAGAAATGATCTCTTTACAGTGATTTGTAAGCAAGAATCAAATGTCCCATGTTCCTCTATGCTATTTTTATGAAGATTATGTTATCTGCTATTTAAAACCTAGAAAATAATTGGTTATCTTTCCATTGTCTTCTGTTATCTTGCCTCTTGACTTTGTGCTGAATTTGTACTTTGTTCAGTCCTGTTTTCTTTGCATTTTGAAGATTCTATACCAAGTACCAAGGTAAGAGATTATACTTACAATTTAAAAAGGGTTAATCGTCATGACTATAATTTATTTATACTCCTTAAAACCACTGTAAATTTAAAAAAAGTTGTAAGTCTCACATCCAAAACAGTTCAGGAGTTAGTTTGCTTTTTATAGCAGTTACACGATGCAAAAAAAACCACATTTGAATTTGGTTAATTGGGGGGTAAATTAGGAAGGTAATTTATAAAATGTGTTGCTTTTTTAGGTGCTGTTTCACTAACTTCATATTCCATATCTGGATTATATACATCTCTGATATATAAGAACATGACCACTCCTGTCTACACAACTTTGAAAGGGGTAACTGTATTACTGTTTAAAGGAAAAATGTAAATACCATTAGGCTTCACATCCAGGAACTTGCTGTTTCACATTTGATGCTACCATGCCAGATATGTCATAAGATGATGTTTAGAGATCACAGAACCCCAGAAGTAATGGAAATGTCAAATAGCTGGAAAAAAAATTACTGCTGCTTATAAAATGTTACCAGCCCAGGTCAGTTCTTCTTAGGTTCCTTGCTGTTTTTTCCAAAGGCTTGTTAATTATTAAACAGAGCCACATGGTGTTCAGTGCCATAATTAAAAGTGTGTATGTGTAGAAATGTCTTTGTGTTAGTGCCAAAGCTGTTTATAGTCAGATAGCCAGCAGTAACTAATCACAGCATTGTTTGTTTTCTGGCAGCCTTTTATGATTTGGAAAGACCCATGCCTTCAGCTACCTCTGGTTTCTGTTTTAAAGTGTGGGGGTGGTTGAGTATACAGAGGGCAGAGGGAATTCAGTTTTATGTTATTATTTTGTGTGCCAAAACTCAGAACCCAAGTAAGAGCAGCTTTGAATGTTATGAAGCCAGCAAAGCTCAGCCACAGTATGAAGGAAATGACTGATACTCTTTATGCAAGGTATCAAAGAATGCCGTGTTAATTTCTACAGAAAGCAACTCAAATAAGCAACAGCCCATTTATAGAAGAGTCATCAGGATCCGAGGAAGAAGACAGCTCTCGCTCCAGCTCAAGGACTTCTGAGTCTGATTCTCGAAGCAGAAGCGGTCCAGGTAGTCCTCGGGCTATGAAACGAGGTAGGCAAGTACTGTAAGAATGAGTAACTTCTGGGAAGTTTGGAAAACTAGGCAGTTTACATGATCTTCTTAGAAATTGATTTCTTCCTTAAACAGCATGGCTATCTTTAATCTAGGCTTTTATCTCAGCTATCAAAGCCGAGATCTATTATTCAAGCAGAAGAGAGGACTGTTATACACGGCTTTCTTTTTATTGCTTTTATTATAGATGTCTTTTAAAGGCATTAATCTAGTAGCTGGCTGTTGTCACGAGGGAAAAGTGACTTGTGCATTTAAAGCAAGAAGCTCCATTCTAGCTATACTGTGTCATGCCAAGGACTTGCTATGACCATTAACTGTAGGTAGGTAAAAATTATGTAGAAAAAAATAATTGTCCTTAGGAAAAAACCTCACATATATTGAAGTTTATAAAACAAAGTAACAGTTTCATGTGGTCAGAAGTTCCCTCACCAGAGTATTTAGTTCTGTCATCTCGTGCAATAAAGGACTTCTTTCATTTTTACAGTGATCGTCTCAAGCTCTTGTGCAAAGATTTAGTTAAAACACTTGAATCCAGTGATGTTCTGTCTTTTGTGGAAGACAAATCTCTGGGTAACTGTGTGTTTTCTATCTGCAGAATGAATATAATCATAGAATCACAGAATCATTCAGGTTGCAAAAGACCTTGGGATCATCAAGTCCAACCATTAACCCTACTCTACAAAGTTCACCCCTAAACCATGTCCCTCAACACCACATC
>WTSP01001138.1:0-72723 GCA_025331215.1 Actenoides lindsayi | reverse complement strand
GGATCATGCCTTTTATTTACAGAATCACAGTATTACAGAATCGTAGGGGTTGGAAGGGATCTCTAAAGATCATCTAGTCCAAACCCCTTGCCAGAGCAGGATCATCCAGGGCAGGCCACACAGGAAGAAGTCCAGGTGGCTTTTGAAAGTCTCCAGAAACAGAGATTCCAGCACCTCTCTGGGCAGCCTGTTCCAGTGCTCTGTTACCCTCACAGTGAAGAAGTATTTCCTCATGTTGAAGTTGAACCTCCTATTTTCCAGTTTATGGCCATTGCCCCTGGTCCCGTCACTGGACACCACTGAGAAGAGTCAGACCCCACCTTCCTGAATCCCACCCTTTAGATATTTATAATCATTGATAAGATCCCCCCACTTCTCCAAGCTAAACAGAGCCAGCTCTCTCAGCCTTTCTTCATATGGTAGGTGCTCTTAATCATCTTAGTGGCCCTGCGCACGACCCTCTCCAGTAGTTCCTTGTCCTTGAACTGGGGAGCCCAGAACTGGACACAGTACTCCATTTCTTTATCCAGTATTTCACTGACTGTGCTGATAAGATATGACCTTAATATAAAGGAAGAGATGGTTGACCAGTTCAAACCCGGTCAACTAAGTCACACCTAAAGTGTCAGAGTAAAAGAGGACAAGGATCTTCGAATAAAATACCTTTAACCCAGTGGCAGCAAAGACTCTTTGCCTTGCCCCTGTGTAGGATGACAGAGGGATGGCTGTCTAGGTCATTTAGCAGTAACTAAAATGTTTCTCCTGCCCCTGTCAGTCTCTCCTGCTAGCCAAGATTATGCTTTATGTTATGCTTTACAGACACTTAAATAACGAAGATCTATTTAATAGACTGCTCATGAGGACAACAATAAAGCATTGTTTGCCTGAAAATGGCTTAATGGTTTCCTCCTGAAGAAAAATGTCCTCTTCACAGAACAAAGTTCTTAGCTGGACTCTTCTGACTACTTCAGTAAGAAACCTGACACAAGTATCAGCTGAGATCATCTAAGGCAGCCCGAATGTGGCTGGATATAGGCCACGAGATGATTCTCTTGGCCTGTTGCCCTTCTCCTGGGAAAAAAAGGGAGCAGATGTTGGAACAGCACAAAATAATAGAACAGCTGGGAGTCTTCTCCCATGCTTAGCAACCCAAGACAACATTTCATAGCGGGGCTTCTGGTTTTTGAGGTAGGACTGCCATAAATTGTGTAAGTTTTGAGGAGACACAGCTGGGGTTTTGTTGTGGTTTGTTTGTTTGGGGGAAGAGGTTCTTTAAGCCTGCAGGGTAAACATAGATGCTTTTTCACGGGAAGAACAAACATTTTGCTGTGAAGGTTTCTTTGTCCTTCTTAGCCTTTAGGATGCAGAAAAATAAGTCTTGCTGAGGTACATCTGACTAACAACTAAGTGTCTGTGTCTGATTTAGTCTTGGCTGGCTTTATACCTTATGAAAAAGTAGTCAGGTGTTTTACATTTCGTAGGTATACAAAGTAGGTGCAATGGATGACATCCTAACAGTGCCTCTGGCTCGTTAATGTCTAATCTATAGAGCACGCAGGCTGGTTAGCTCAGCTCTACAGCTACATCTTTTGTCTCTTTTATCCCCTCGTATTTAGTGGGGTTACTGGAAGTTGTGAGATGTGGCCGGAGAAGTTGACATAACCGGAGGAAAAGGTGCAAAGGAAAGCTTTGACAAGGCTAGTTGATTCTTTGGACTGCTCCACGGTACCGGAATAAAACTAGAGCTGAGTGCATTCACAGTGGGTCTGGGCATGCTTTTCTCAGGAGGAGGCATCTACCCAGCCATGGGGCTGTTACTGTGCCAAGGGACTGGGAGCAGGACTGTCTGGTCGAGTGCTTCTGCTGTGGAGCTGTGTAGGCTTACCTGGACTGGAACACACAACTAAATAATTGTATCAAGGATTTTCAGAG
This sequence comes from Actenoides lindsayi, assembly GCA_025331215.1. Classification (NCBI taxonomy): domain Eukaryota; kingdom Metazoa; phylum Chordata; class Aves; order Coraciiformes; family Alcedinidae; genus Actenoides; species Actenoides lindsayi. Next base: position 70,791 of record WTSP01001138.1, on the reverse strand, counting down.
TGGGCAGATAATGGATTTAGTTGCTTTTATGACCAAATTGCCTTTTTTCTTCTTGTTAAATCTGGGAGCAGGTTCATGGCAAGGAGGATTTGAAATGAATTTACATGCTAAGGGAAATGGAAGATGCAGAAAATTAAGGTGAAGTGGTAAAAAGATAAGCAAAAGAAAAGGGCTTCCACAATGGGAAGAACAACAGTATTGGCATCCCACATGTTATGAAATTTCAGAGTAATTAGAAGAAGCTCATCAGCAGGCAGCTGCTCTTGCAGCACATGTCTCAGAGAATTTGGGTAAGGACATGGACATTCAGCATCGCAAGTTCTTGCCATGGAACTGTAGGGCCTGAGAGCAGGATGGTTAGTGACAGCAGAAGCAGTGTGGTACCAAGCGTCTCCATGGGATGCCCTGGCAGAGAGCTCCTCCAAGTCTGCTACGGATGTTCAGACTCCTTTAGCAATCATCTCCCAGTTCTGGAGAGCTTTCTCTTGAGTAATATTCTGCAGAAGGGAGCAGTGACTGGATGCTTTCATGCACCTACCTTACAGGAGACATGTGTCACCCTGCTCTTCTCCGGATAGAAGTCAAAGGAACCAGTTGGCTATCCCTCTTCCCTTCTCACCAGTCATCTCAGCCTCTCTACAGCTCCACTCCACTGTTTCTCCAGCAACAGGTACCCCTCCCACGCTGCTGTTGCAGGGATCCTGTTGCTGTGTAGCTCTAAGGCGATGCAGGACAGTGCAGATGCTGCTGTTCCTGAGCAGTCACTTCCCTTCTTGGCTCTGTGTGTGTGTGTCTGCTGGTGGTGGTGTGGGGGGGACAGCCTTTCTACAAGCTCAGAGGGCTTATTCTGAACAAGGTCCACCTGCCCATCTGCAAATACCGTCTATAAAATGGTGCTTCTGCGTGAATTTCCTGCTCTGTTTCCTCTCAGATCCCTTTCCTGACAACTCCAGCTACTTTATTGCTTTGCTTTGCAATCAACTCTTCTGCAGCTCAGGGCGAAATTGCCTCCCTTCATCCTCCCTCCTTCATCCTCCCTCCTCCAGCCCCCTCTCCTTTCAGCAGCGATGCCATCCTCCCTCTCATCACTGTGTTTTGCTGAACCTGTCACACTAATTAAAAAATAAAATCAAATCTCTGGGACAGCAGAAACGGTGCTTAGGAGCCAGGGAGAAGGAGGATTTGGGGGAGGTAGGAGGAGGAAAAAAAACGAGGAAAAAAAAAAAGAAAAGTGTTTGATTTAAGAAATTTAATTTGAATAAACCCCTCCTCCCGCTCCTCCTCATTGGTTTCTTTTTTTTTTTTTTTTTCTCCATATTAATGAGACTAGCCAAGGAAAAGCTATTGGTTCCATATTCCCTTTCCTTTCCTCAGGCACTCGGGGGAGGAGGTGTTTGCATTTCTCCGCAGGACCGGCTCGCTTTGCAGAGCATTGTCTGGGGCTGGGAATCGCACACGCACACAGCTCGGGGGGCGAGCACACCACGGACACAGCAGCTGATCCAGCCTGAACCCCCTTCTCCTCCCCACACTCCCCCCCTACTGCCCGAGCACGAATAATCCCCTTTAAAAAAAAAAAAAAAAAACACAACAAAAAAAGCAGAAAAGGGGGGAAAAAAAAAAGAGAGAGGAAAAAAAAAAAAGTTTGCAAACCTTCTGCCCTCCCTTCTTGGTTTGGGGGTTTTTATTTGTTTGGGGTTTTTTAAATTTATTTAGCAATGGCAAATTCCTTCACGGCCAGGACCTGGCCCATCCCCTGAGCAGAGGCAGCCCGGACATGAGCGGCAGGCGAGGGAGGAGGAATTTGGATTCCCTTGGGAGGCAGCGACCCCTCCTCCGGCCGGTGCGAGGCAGGCGGGGGCAGCGGGGCTGGCCCGGCTGCTGCCCGGGGATCGCTGCCGGTCCCCAGCCGCTGGGCCCCGCCCCGCCCCGCCGGGGATGCAGCATCTCCAGCACCGGGACGGATCCCCGCTGCAACGGTAAGTCCTCGCCTCCGGCGTCTCTTTCCTGCCCCGGGTAGCATCGCTCCGGCTCCCCGCCCGGGCTGGGGATGGAGGGTGGCTGGAGCCGGGCTCTGCCTCCTTCGGCCCGACCCTGGAGATGCCAAAGCGCCCGTACGGCCGGCCAGGGAACGGCAACCGCCGGGCTGTCTTACAGTGACATTCATTCGCCGGCTCTTCCCCGGGTCCTGGGAATACTTCTTTTGGGGGCGATTGCATGCAGGCTTTCTGCCTTCAGCCAGAACCGCAGGCTCTGAGGATGCGTCCGTGAGAGAGATTTGGTCCTTTTGAAACGCGTAAATCTCCTTTTGCAAGTGGTGACAGGTTAACGTGCTCAGTATGGGAATCACGTCTGGTTTTAACACAATATGGCTGGTAAATAAAACCTGATTGCTAACAGACCGGGTGATGCTATTGGCATTTTTAAGCTCAAGGCTCCCTTTGCAGTTCTGCATCTTCACCTGCCGCAGAAACTCTGATTCACCCTTCAAGCAGTGCACCAGGACTTCTTTATTTTTACTGTGGGGTGGTAGTAAAGGTTGCTGTTCATGTGCCTTTGACCTCTGCTTGCGTGCCTCTGTGCGCTGCTTCTTATCAGTGTTTGAACAGCTGGTTCTAATAATACCATCTTCAGGCAAAGCACATCCTGAGTCCGAGGCACAGCACATAGGACAGGTTCTTTACCGCTGGGCTGTGAATTCAGCATCTGAGCAGTTCGGGTATGTATTGGAATCTGAAGAGTTTGCAGCCAGGGAGAGATAATGCAGCGTGCTCTTCGGGACTGGAAAATGCATGAAAACAAAAAAAAGAGCTAGATTTGTTTAGTGACATCCCAGTGTTGGTGGCTAGATGATCATCCCACTTATGTAGAAGCAGGTCTGGAAGAACTCCCTGGAAGTCAGCGGCTTTCCTCTGCATCTCATCTGCTGGTAAACAGAATCTAGCCTGTAGCTGGAAGAATATATTGGAGTAGCACCAGAGTTAATTATATTACTAATGAAAAATAGTAACCAAAGTGAATAAGGTAGCAAAGTGACCCGATTCTTTCCTCGGGTGTTATGGATTACCATCTGTCTCGTGTGCATTAATTACAGTGCGAGTGCCGGATGGATATGGCAATATATGGAAGGAAACTGAAGTAGCATTTCGGGTGGGTTTGTTGGTTTGCTTTGGGTTTGTTTTTTTTTTAATCTGTTGGAGTCATCAAACAGCATATGGATTTTCATTTGATGTTATTTGGGTACACGGACATCTGACTTCCCTGCTCAGCCTATGCAATGCTGGTCAGGTGCTGGGGGGGGGAACGTTTAGCACATGCTAATCAAAAGGAATGTGTGATTCCTTAAGGTTACTGTCGTTGGTAAGCATGAAGGCAACCTCCTTGAAGTTGTGTTGGTACAGCTATAGAGCATGAGAGCATTATACAAACGTCTGTACTTGGCTAATGCAAAACGCACTGGAGCTGTCTGGAAAGAAGTTATTCTCTAGGATGGGGAAAGCAAGACTGCCCCAGTTTGTTGAATAATTAAGGAATGCAATTCAGTGCAATAAGGAGAGTTGGATTCAAGTTGATATCTCTGCTTGTGTCTCGGTTACAGTTCTGGATTATGGTCTTCTGCCTTCCCCCCTCTCCCCCTGCCCCATGCGCTGAAGGCAAGGGTCACTGCTTTGTTGTTGATTCAGGACAGCTCCAGTTGATCTGTGACTGTGCTGGTGATCTCTCTCGGACAGCGCGCAGTGGAAGGTTTCTGTTGTTCCGTGTTCTCCAGTCGAAGGCATGTGTGCGGTCACGGGAAGGATGACCGTGGGCACTGAGCAGACTCCAAGGTCACGCGGGGCTTTATGTGTGATACATACATGTGTTTATCTGTAGGCAGGAGAACAGCCTTGTGATTGCTCCTCGGCTTTAGCCCTCCATCATTTGTTGGGTTCCCCGCAAGGAAACCGGAGGGCTCCTTTCTCCCGGTGGCTTTAAGATGTCTGCTGCTTGCATGGTGGTGCCTCAGCTGCTCGGAGCTCTCTGGATCTGCTGCTGGTGGTGTGTATGGCAGGTTCGTAGGCACGAAGGCAGGAGCTTTGCTGTGGGATGCGAGCAGTGAGGGTGAAATGGAGATCTCCGAGGTCGTGGGCTGTGCCGTTGGTCACGTTCAGACCTCTCTTCATCACATCTCTCTTCATTTGCCCGACTGAGCCGGCATCCTGGAGATATTTTTTCTGGGGTTGAGTTCCATATGTGCCTACGCCTTTGATAAGTTGAGACCCGTGTCCCCAAGCTGATTCATTTCAATGTAGCAGATTTTGTTTGCCTTTCCTTCCTTCTGAGCACACTTAGTACAAACAGTCTGATTCCTAAATTAGCTCAGATTATCTTTTAATGATAACCAGAATATTTGAGTTAAGAAGCACTGAGAAAAAGTAAACTCGGGACAGGATCGTACTGCAACTCATATCTGATGGAAAGACCTGCAGAAATATCAGGTCTTACAGTTAGTCCTGGTTTAACAGAGGAATTATTTATTTGCCATAGTTCTCAGGAGAGGTAAACTGATAACAGAATATAGAAGTCAGTGAAGATACTGAATTTTATTTCATCCTGCTACTCAGCCCAGAGAGTACAGCCTCAACTTTAAGTCAGTAAAATGTATTTTCATCTCGGCTCATGTGTCTTTGTTTCCATGCCCCGTTCTCCTTTCATACCCAGCCATCCCATATCACCAGGGAAGGCAGTGGGGCAGGATTCAGTACACACTGCAGTCAACTGGATTGGAGTGAGTTTTCCACACTGGTGCAAAAGTGGAACAATCCTATTGAAAGGGATATAAATGCACCAGTGAGGAACATTCTCTTTTTTTTCCTAACCACAACTTTGAAGTCCTCGTGGTCAGGGATAGCTGTAACATCACTCTGCTTCAGAGTGCTCCTGCTACCCGATACGTACAGCATCCCTTGATGAGATAATTTCCCAGCTCCCTTGGTGTTGAACTTGTTCTGTTCTTAAGAATTGCTTTGCATACAGAAAGGTATTTGGTAGTTTTCCACAATGCTAACAAGTACTAGAGTTCATGTGTCTGTGGTGGCTGTTGAAACACTGTTTGGATTGTAACTGAGTGGGCACAAATATATGGGAAGAAAGGCAGGCTGTTTTACAGAACTCTTCACGGCAGAATGCCCAGTCCTCACCCTGTTCCTTTCCTTGTGCTTTATTCTCTGACCACCTTTTGCTCTCTCAAGTTATTGATCTGTCTTCTTAGGCTTGAACTTTTATCTCCACAAGACAAACTAGGAACTCCTGTAGAATAAACCAGATTGTTCAAGTCTTCTTTATGTAATTCACTGCAGTTCATTGATTGTATCCCCGTGCAAGCTGATGTGCTGATCTGTAGAGCAGATGGCTTAATCATTTCAAGGTAGAACTTCTTAGGAGGCACTAAGTCGTTCCATCTCCTGAAGAAAAGGTAGACACATCTTCACATAGAGCACTTAAATCTAACACGGCTGTTGTGCTGAGGAATATTCCCTTGAAAAGGTTCCTGCAGAAATGCACAGATGCAGTTGCAGGGACTCTTGTTTGCTGCTCTTATTCTATGCTACTGTTGAATCTAAATTCTTCCGAGATGGTCATCCCATGAAATGAGCTGATTTGTATTTGCCATTCGAGTTTATCTGCCCTGGAGACATCCTGATGGTCTCATTCCTGCTCATTCAGGTGTCACATTTTACTCTTGGGTGGCTGAAGGTAAGACTGTGTTCTGAAACTGCTCTAATCTATTTATTTAACAGATTCTTCTAAAAACAAGTGTGAAAACCTCTGCTTAATACCATTGTTTAAAAACAAAACAACCCCCAACAAATTAACTGAATAATTCTTAGGTTTTTTAGCATAACTCGTCGTTCACTCTGACAGAAAAGGGGATAAATATTTATGTGGTCTAATTCTACTTCTTCATAATAGTTATGGCAATGGCGATAATAATAATTTATTTTACAACACGGTGGGAATATTGAAGTCTAGAAACTCCTTACTGAACATGCAGTGTTAAACTCCTGCCACGTATGTTTGCAGGTTTATTAACCCAGTGCTGAAGCATTTCACAAAGAGTGTCCGTCACAGCGGCTTTTGCACTCGATTAGAGATGTTTGGGTCATGGTTGCTCAGGAGCTGCAAATGGAAGGATAATTATAGTCCTTTATCTGTGATTTGTTGGGCTTGCTAAATGGAGCTGAGGGCTAGGGCAGGAAAAGCCCTTTTAATCTGCATAGGGGGTTAATAGCCCAGATATTTTTTTATTTATTTTTACTCTTTAGTTTCCCAGAATGAGGCAAGTTTTGCTACTTTCTTTTCTTGCAAGTGACAGTATATTGTCCTGGCTGCTTGAGTGGGCATCCTTAAGAAAAAAAAAATGACTTATTGAAGGGAAGTGTGACAGAATCAAGTTCTTCTTTTGTGGGGAGTAGGTTTATCATTAAGTCCATCTCTGAGGAGTGGAGGAGGTATAATTCTCCTCGTTCTTAAGGTGAAAACCCATTGCCAAAGGATCTCCTGGCAAAACTACCATTCATTTCCTGTGGAGGAAGGCTTTCTCACTCAGGGGAAGCGTTTGGCAGCCTGGGGGACGTTCATCTGCTTTCACTTAAGTATCTGAAAACTACACGGTCACATCCAAAGTAATCACCCCAATTTACTGTATTGTAAGTGGGGAGTGTGGTTCATCTCATCCCAAAGTGGGTCAGATGAATCACTAATGGAGGCTTTTGCAGCAGGTGGCTCAAATACACATCCCAAACCAGTGAGATGAATCCACAGTATCTCAGAGATAGCCCTGTGAAGTGTAATTCCTCTCTTGCTCCCTTCTTTGTTTGGTGGGAAGACTGGTAACTTTTAGGTAGCTCATCATAGCACTAACAAGTTGTGACTGTTGTTAAGTCTTCTTGAAAAACTCAGGCTTGCTGCGCTGGCCCCCAACATCTTCCTCACCCACATCTTCACTTTATTTGACCAACGGCAGACTCAGCCTGTCCCCTGCAGGAAGAATTTATGCCCCGTGTCCCAGGCAACATCCTATCTATTTGTTCTATTTGCCTTTTGTGGGCTTTTAAAATTAATTATTCATTGATTATTTTAAATCTCAGAGGTTTCCTCAGTGTATTGACACTTCTCTGCCTTCAAAGGATGTCCAAGTACTGAGAGGAATTTGCCAGCTGAAGCTTGTATGCAGTTTTCTGACCAGGTGTGGATACAGCAACACAGGGACACAGCTCAGGGACACATCTAGGCTGGCTGCAAGCTTGCCCTGCCTGTTCTCGGAGCCAGCCAGAAGCTGGGTAATGCTCCAAGTCTCATCTAATGCACCCTACTTGTGAGTAGCTGCAAGAAGATGGAGGTGAATGCTGACCAGCCTTCATTAGCTTGGGGTTGGCACCTTGTGAAATACATTGTGACCAGCTTGGAGCACTTGATATGCTTAGAATTAGGTGACCTAAAAGCCAGCTTTTTGCCATAAATCAATAGCTCAATGCTTACTTAATATAATGCATCCAGCCTTTGTCCTAAGCCATCAAAATTCCCCTGTTGGTTGATAAATGGATTTAACTAACACCTTCCTCCTTAACTATAGCCTTGAAATACATTTACTGAAATCCAAATAATAAAAAAACAAATAAATACATGAACCTCTCAGAACACACTGATATGCAGACTGGAATTAAAGTTGTAGTGGGAAGAGATACACTTCTCCACAGTAGAAAGAAATTATATTTACTTGGAAAGGGAGTTTCAAATAGCTAAGATATCTTTAACTATTAATTCCTTTTCCTGGAATAGTAAAACTTTATTAAGTCATAGCCTTTCTGTTTCTGCTCTTGCTGTGGCATATTTGAAGTAGGTTTATAAAAGCTATTTTTTCATAAAGCAGAAAAAAAATAAAACAGCAGATTCATGGTCAGCAGTAAAAACCATTTCCTTTTAGAAAGCAATTTTTGTAATTATGACTTTTATATATGTATCTGAATTCTTAAATTAATGTAACTAGGACCGAGCCAAATATGTGCTTGGGCTTGATACATGTCTGAGATGTTGGACACACAACAGAACTTTCTCTCTCGGTGTTGGCCCAGAAACAACTTACATAAAGAAGCCAACACAAACGCATTATATAAAGGCCCGAGTTAAAGTTAGTGAAGTTACTCATTTCCTGTGTTTTAGAGAACTGGATCTTTGGATTCGTTCCAGGAGTTTTGTGCTCTAAGTTAAGATGCAGAGGAGATGAGAGAGCATCAGAAATACCGCAGATGCTTAAGCTCTTCATGACTAAGGCTGCGAATGTGTCACAGCTGTCACTGGAGCTTTGGGTTCCACAATCCACGCTCATTCATTCGAGTCGCACGAAGTTTGACAGCCTGGATGGTGGTTTTTGTGCTGGTGAATGGGTTAGTTGGCTGAGATGATTATGTACAGTGGGCGAACAGCTGGAACAAACTTCATTAGATAATAGCACTTGGTGACTGCAGAGGAGAAAGTGGCATGAAAAGCTGTTATTAGCCATGGTGAAGTTGCTCCTCGGCAGCATTCAAGTCTCTGGACACGGCTCTGTGTTCCCTAGCTTTTTGTTCCCTGCCTTGCTCTTTGTACAACAGCTGGATGTGGTTGTGGTGGTTATGGAAAAGAGCCTTCAGAGACTCCCAAATCCTGAATGTTCTTCGGAAGAGGAGAAGAAATTAATGTCACAGCCTTTTTTGGTTCCTCCAGCAAGTGTACCCCTGACAGATTTCCACTTCCCATGTTCAACTCCTTCTCTTCTCTCTGAATGGCAGACTTCTAGGTCTCTTTTGTTAAGGCAGTTTGTGTCATGCTGATGGGATGCAATTTTCAGGTTAAGACACCTAAAGATGTGTCTGTGGTGAGGTGTCTGCCTGTATCTAAGTACATAGTCAAAGGAGATTTAGGATGTGGCTCAGTCACGTAAACATAGGTGTTAAGTGCCATCTGAGATCCCCAGAGGTATCCAGCACCCTCTAGGGACCTGTAGGTATGATGCTTATCTACACCACATTTTTTACCCTCTGTGTGAGAGCGGGTAAAATACCCCAGGTTATTGGTGACACCAAACACCAAATGTTCAGTCTACTGACTCTGGCCCCAGGCCATTGCCCTAAATGTAGGCATCTACTGGAGAGTGAGCTCTGTAACTCTTTAGCCTAAAATGTCTTTGATAAATGCCACTGAGATGGTTTAACCTGCAGTTTGAATCCTGTCCTGGGTTTCTGATCAGTCTTGATGGTTTAGAATGAGACTGACCAAATCTTGGCCTCAGTGCTCTTACCACACAGCCAAGGAGTTCCGTTGATTTTCATACACTCTCATGCAGGGCTTGAAGATACTCTTTGGTATTGCTGTCTTGTGATATCACAGTTAAGATACTGGGCCAGAAAAGAATTACTACATTGCAGGTGTATCTACTTCACTCCAAATAATTCCTGGAATTATTTTCCCTGAGACAGCCTTCTTCAGATTCAGCTTTCACAGGCAGCTCTTCATCATAATCTCAAAGATGTTTTCCTCCCTATGTAATTTACAGCTGAAGTATTATCAGCCTGTGATTCATCTTGTAGTATGTTGCCTTGTACATCTCACCTCACTGGCTCTCTCCTGTTACCTTAGCCATTCCGCCTTCATCCAGGCATCATCACTGTCCTCATCTCAAGCAGAGGAAAAGGTCAATCCATGGCAGATGTTCAGGGGTCGTACCTGTGATGTTGCTTTCCTTTGCTCATGACACACTGATTGGATATTCTCACTTAATTCTGGCACTTTGGGGTGTCCAAGACACAGCTCTGTTGTTGCCCAGCTTTGTTGCCCACTGTTACTTCTAGGTTCTTTGAATGTTTGTGATTCACCAGCTTCAATCAAAAAAGGAGTTTTTCCTTGTGACGACTTCTCCCAGATTCCTTGAGATGTAGGTTCCCTAAGGTTTTTTGCACCTTTAATGTAAAAACAGTGCCATTGACTTTACTACCTGGTTGTCTCAGTTTCTCTAAACATTCCCGTTTGGCATGAAAAATGTCAGCTGCACATCTACTTTGATGAAGGTTTGTATTGCTTTGCTTTGCTTTCTTCTGGCAGCTTCTCTGTCTCCAGAAAGCGTGGAGCTGGGTCCAAGGTGATTAAAGCAAAACATGACCTATTTAAAGCAAAACTTTTCAAAGCACTAGGCTTTAATGTTATTCTGATAGGCCCAGCTTCCTCAAGCTCTTCTGGGGAGCTTTGTGTGCATCCGTTTGGAATACTTCTGATGTCACTCTCCCTGAAAGAAAAAGCTTTTAACTTTTCAAGATCTGTTTTATCTGTATCTTCCTGATCTGGCAAAATAAGACTCACACATTCCTAGCACAAATAGTAAAGGATTCTCCAAACTAAGAGCCTCCCTTTCAACTTTATAGTCTTGATTTTGATTTTTTTTCTTCAATAGCTCATTAAATTGACCTCTTGCTTTCCTTCCCGCTGTCCCTACTGAATTAGAACAAGGGTATAATTTAGCTACTCTACTATCCACAGAGAGCTTCTGAAGCAAACTTCAGAACGTAGCTAGTGTATATTTTGCAGCAGTTTCATGTACATTATTCAGTACAATGGATGTCCCCCACTGTCAAAGCTTTTCTCAGCCACAGAAAGTTTAGCGTGTGCAATGTCATTAAAAATATGGTATGAAAGCAACGATGTGATAGCTCAACCACACAACTTAGGTCAGATAATTTGTAACACACGGCTGTTTTCTCAAGAGGTGAAAAGGAAGCTCATCTCAACATTAACATGCCATTTATTTCTTCGCTGGCTAGAGAAACTGTCACCTGATATTCTGCTTAATGAACTGACAGACATTCTACGCTGCGTGTCGTGTACTGAAATGTCAACAGTTAAAAGGCCTTTCGTTTCAATCGGAGGTTGTCTGAATTTTCAGACATTCAGATATAATTTTACACAATTTCCCTTTTGGTTCTCTGTTCAAGTACTTGCTCTTTACATGCAGTATTTTTATAATTGCAGATTTCTGGGTGGGGCCAAATGGCTGTTTATTACATGCTGCCTTTATAGGCACTGGAATTCAGATTTCAATTATTTTGATCCTAAAGTAGGTTTCTAAAATATTTCTTGTGAACTGGACATTCTTTTTTACCTCCATTAACTATGTGGGGATACTGGGCAGTGAATGCTGTAGAAGAGCCAGGTAAGCTGGACAAGATAACCAAAAAAAAGGTAAATAAGATCTACCCATTTCATCTAAACTGTCCAGACTGAAAAGAATAGGCAGGCACGTCTGGCTGCATGTCCAAGCTAATCCATATCACTCTCTTTAACAGCATGTTCAAACATGCATTCTTTAAATCAGCTTTGAGAGCTTTAACCCAAAATGTTACAGCTTGTGATTCATGGGCTGGTTCCAACCCACAAAATTTTTCTACATTTTCTGTTGTGTCCTTACCACTTCCAAAATGCATCACTTTTGTGGGCTACTACTTCTGTGTGGCTGAAAAGTCACCGCCTTTAGTGCTTTACTTTTTACATTTCACCTGCAACAGGTAAATAATCAGACAGAGATTATCGCCTTCAGAAAGCAATGTGTACCTGGAAAGACAGGATGATGACAAAAAAGATGGAAGACAGAGATGGAGAAGACAGACTTGAAGGTGGCTGAACCCATCTTGCTGTTTCACATCTCTGCAGCTGCCCTCAATGTATAATGATCTCCATCTTTCCTCAAAACGCAGCTCAAGATGTAGCTTCCTTGGCTGGTGGAGCAACGTAGATCCGCATGTTGTCCTGGCATCCTTTCTGCCTTGACTTTCAGCACTTCTAAACATTGTATTAACCTTTGTGGCAAGTTTTTCTCCTCTAAAATCAAGAAGACTTAAGAAAAATGACTGATGTAAGGGAATGCAAAGACAAAAAAAAAAAAGTCTTAACATGCACTAAATTGAATTGGTAATAGTGACATCATCCGAAGTTGACCTTAGCTTCCAAGAAAGAGCTAGTCTCTAAAAAGATAGAAAACTCCTCTGTACTCAGCAAAATGATTTGCCAGCCCACTTAATAATCAAATGAGCATATGAGTAAACAAAGGCACACTCCTCCAAGTACTTTCTGCTCCCCTATGTGCCATACTTGCTCAGTACGCTTTTTGCTATGAGCCCTTCTTGTTCAATTGGGATTCAGGCTCTTCTTACCAATGCCATGACTTGAGCAAACATGAAGATGAGATCCATGGCTGGAAGCTCTATATTTTCATGCCTGGCTTTACAAAATATTCTATGTGATTCCACAACTTATTCTTTATTGTCTCCATCAGTAGACTGCTGCCTTTGGCGACACATACGTAACAATAGAAGGCAGGTGAAGTACAGTGTGACTTACACATTGTTCCACCTGTTTTGAGTTTTCCCCTCTTAGTTTCCTGTGAGCAGTTTTGGCAGAGCTCCTACACAGTATTTTGCAATGAGCTAAGAGAAGGAGCCGCTGTTATTAATGTCAGCAATGTTGAAATGTTTGTCAGATATATTTTTCCTGCTTGTTGCAACTTGGCCTTACTACAATACCACTGAATCGATGAGAGATGACCCTGATTTCTTAATATGTCTCTTGGCAAATATTCTGCCAATGTTCTTTGAATTCTTTTAAAGTCAGTCGTTTAAGTGAATCAGTCTGTATAGTGAAACTTGTTTGTTCATTCAGTGATTTCTTCAACACGTTGCTCCAAGAGCGATGAATCTCCATTGCAAAAGCACAACACCCTGCACATGACATACCTGAAGAGCTTACAGTTTAAATAGATTTTTACAATCAGCCTATATCTGAGATGCATTGAAGGAGCATAACCATAGAGGGTTCAATTCATTTTTTCCTGAAGCAGTCATTTGAGGTAAATGAGATGATTTGTGCCGCAAAATGGTCTTTTTTTCCCCACAGTACGTTAAGGGAGTCTAGGATGGCTTGGTTATCTATAACCATCCACACAATATGTGTCTGAAGTTACTGGAGAGAAATGCACTTCGATTTGCAAAAAGGGATATAGAAAATTTGAAGGAAAACTTAACGTTTGATTACAATTTCTCTGGGGTTCCATATACTGTTGCTGTCAAAACGCTCTCGTAACTCTCCTCATGGATTTACAAAACAAATGCCTTCCGTGACAAGGATGTTATACTAGGGTTAATTGATTTAAAGTACATAAAAGTAGAAAAAGCAAAACATTCCCTTCATAGATTTATAGAATTTAAAAGTGAATACATACTCCTCCCAAGGGATTTCTTAAAAGCATCACTGTCATTATCCTAAATTGGTAGTTAATAAGGAACGATCTGTGGAAAACTCACAACCTCAGAGCTCATTGCTGAGCATTTATCAGTTGTTTGGGTTTTGCAATGTGCCTTTTTATTTCTCTGATACACAATGACAGAAAGTTCTCTTGTCTTTTCAAGATAAAATGGATGTCCTTTGATGTGGAAGAAGCTGCTTTCAGTAAGATCTGTTCAGCAATGGTGCGTTTGCTTGACTCCACACCGGCACGAATGCCAATTAGACTGGCAAGGGCTAGGAAAACAGATAATCATTTACACTGCTGTAATGGGAGGAAAGCAGGAAGAATTCTGCAGTAATCTGGGAGAATCTTGATTTTCAAGTGAGTTTTCCTCTGTGCAACTTTTAGTGAATAAGATGTTTTACAAATAAAGGCTGACACCACAATTACAAAAAATGCACAGGGAAAATAGTGGCACAGAAACTGTTCTTAGAAGCAGCTTGGATGGGGCCATTCTAATTTGTGGTAAAACAGAGTGGGTAAAAGTGATGATGTGTTACTTGACCTCAAGGCCAAGGAAGAGTCCTAGCTCTGATGTATTTAGCAATGTCATTATAACCTTAAAGTTCATTTCTTTTCCTTTCCTTACCTATGAAACCACGTTTGGTGGTTGTTGGCTACTCTGCTCACTTCCTTCAGCTCCTTCTTACTTGCAAAAAAGTAGCTGACAGAACAATTCTGATGCAAAGGTGGGTGACAAATTTAACATAAAAGCAAAGGCTCCTGGCTGGTTAAACAAATAGATTTTCACCTTGGTAGAGGATTGCTCAGTGGTTATTGAGTTTTTGCTATTGATGGATGGATCCACTGTGGTCCAGCTGTTTACTTGGACAGAATGGCTTTGCTTTTAGACCTTTTAGGCATTTTTGGTCTAGAGGCCACACCATGGATAGTTACAGAGATCCAGATAAAGCTTTTGCACAAGGGGAAAGGAAATGGGAGACTAGAGACTACAAGGACCTAGGGACACACTATGAGTAAACTTGTTTATGGAGAGATGTTCTGGTTCTTGTATAAAGATAATAGTACATAAGCCCAAGGAACCTTAGGAGGTAGGATCTGACATGAACACCTGTCAGTGGTAACGACAAAGTATTTTCAAAGCTCAAATGTTCTGAAATGATTTTACATTAGTGAAGTTTTGCCATGTATTCTCTTTGGCCCACTATATGTAAGTCTTTTCTGAGACCCCAGTAATTTAAACAAATAATTCTGTTCCTTTGCTGCTGGCTGTTACAAGCTATGTTTCTTTTCAATTATTTTAGCCACTATTTGCTTCTTAGTCTGCAGCAGCACTGGTGCAGAACATGTCCCATCCAGAACATGGGATATCTGCATGCATGCCTCTGGCTGACTGTATTTCAGGAGAATATTCTTTATTGAGTTCTTTGAGCTACAAGGGACTCTACAGCTGTGCCAATGCTGAGAATGTATAGACTGCTAGAGAACATCCTGAAACTCTGGAATTTGATCACTAAACTGACATTAAATTATTATTAAATTACTGATAAATTATTTGCATGGCATGTTAAATGAGCTTACCCATAAGTCAACTGAGATTCTTCTTTACTATGCCTGGGCACAGTTCAGAGGTTATCAAATTTCATACATCATTCCCAGTAGACAATTTGGAGATGACCACTCTATCTGAAGGGCTGAAGATGTTAAACAACTTACATGTGCCCTGTTGGCCTCAATGCACACAGAGCACCCATTTAATTACTATTGGGGGGTGTGTGCGCGGGTGCGAGGTGAGGTTTGGCTGGAAACAACACCACAAGTGAACAGACGGAAAAAATTCTGCCTTGTGCCTCCCACATTCCCTAGCTCCTGTGCTATTCTAGGCCTTCTGGCAGTGCTGTTGGCCTGCAGAACACAGTACCTTAAGGCAGAATCCCTTGGCTTAGTCATAACTCCGTGCTTTGATATCTCATGTTGTGGCAAGTCTGGACTATGGCTTTTCTGGAGCATCAGAGTTCAATCTCCATGTGAAGTAAGAACTCAGCTGAGACGAAGCAGGAGGTATCTCCCTTGGTGGGCAGATACGATTCTCCAGAGAGTTGGGAAGTGTGTTGGAAGAGAGAGTTGGCTGCACATCAAAGAGTCTGTATACTCAAATTGCAGATTCCTAGGAAGTTGTCTAATGTGTCTTGTAAACAGTATCAAGATGGGAGATTATCTTTGCAATGTGAGTGCCATGAGCAGTGTAGCGTAGGCACGCCTTAAAGCCTGCCCAACTCCAAGGAGAAGGTACTTACCAACTCTCAAAACTAGGCTTGTTAACAAGGAAGAGTAGGAAAGTGAAATAAAAAATAATTTTAAAACCCCAAAACAACAAAAAGTTGTGTTTAAGAAACAAATCTTGACATAAGGCAGTAAACCCCATATTTACCACTATACATAGTAGATATTTGAAAACCGATTCTGGAACCTGATTTGGGGAAAAACAAAAAGAAATTAGCTGTAGAAAGGGACTTCTCTGGCAACGAGACTAATTTTTTGTTCCAGTGTTTGCTGAAGAAACCCTGTAGGATGAACACCCACTCTGCCTCCTGACAATTAAAGACCGTGAGCTCAATTAGGAATTTAGTTTTGATTTCCAAGACAAGAAGACTAACTGAAACTGTCACCAAAAAATGTGCAGTTTGGATGCTGGAAGAACTTTGAGAGGTCACAAGGTGCTAGTGAAACAGAGATATAATAAGGAAAAAAGTGTAAGGACTTATCAGCTGTGACAGAAGGAAGTCCCAAGAAGTGAAACCATAAAGATGGCAGAGCAAACTATTACTATGTCTGAACTAGGAGTGCAGTCAGTTTAGTCTTCCTCTTTAACCAAAGAGGAGAGCCAGGCATCTGCAAAGAGTGACTGAAGTCACAATATGATTCACGCAATGGAGTTGTCTGGCTCTTTTTATTAACAGTAGAAAGAGTTTAAAATATCTCTGCTTATAATTATAATGCTAATAATTAACTGGGGAGAGCTTAAGCCCTGTCAGCCAGGAGCAGTACAGTCAGTACATTAACACCACACAATACTTTCTTTGTTCAGGACATCACATATTTGTAAATAAAATTCAGTGTCATGAAGAACTTTGTTTTTCCTTCCTCAGTCAGGTTAGGTGGGCTTAAAACATCGTGTGTGTGCATTTCCAAATGTGGTTTTAATTTCTGTTCAATTCTGACATAATAAATCATGATTAAGTTATGAATTCTTATGAAGTAAATCAGCATCCATCATACGGCATGGTCTAAAATAACAAAATTATTAAAAATAGCAATTAAAATATATGTCCACTTCTTCCTGAAGTCTTCTTGAAGTACCTTCCCCAGTTACCACGAAGAATTTCCAAACTGCGTCTTCCAAATCAGTTATCACCAACTTTTATTGGGGGGGGAGGTCAAACTGTAAATGACAAATGGAAATAGTACTTATGATTAAAATACAAATTGCCAATTTACTGTTTAACACTTGGATTTGAACCATTAATTTAAATGGAAATTCCTGATAACTAAGCAGCAAGGTTAAATAAACTCTAAGTTATCCTCTGGACTACTTGTGAAGATATCCACATTTCACACCACTGGGTTGGAGCCACATTCCCATCTCTCCAGGGAACTGTTCCTTGCTCTTATGCAACTGTTTTGGGTTTTTTTCAGTAACTCACCATTGTTAAGTGGTTCCAGCCTAGACTTGAATCTTTATCCTTTCATCAGAAACCTGGTCAGGTTTGCCTCGGCTCTGAAGCCCACGGATGATAAAATCTGAAATTGCAAACTGTGCACTGCATGTGTATTTTACATTAAACCACTCTGTAGTAGCTAAGAAAATGAAAGTGATTTTTCTTAGCTTCAGCCTTCTGGGCTCTTTTGTGGGTGAATGCATTAGAGCAAAATACCAAATAAGGAATGAAAAGATTTACTATGTTAAATCAGAGAAATCCCACACGAGATGCAGAATGATACAGTGGTTATGTATTGAGGAAGGGGGTGGTAAGCGGGATGAAAAGAAGAACCACAATAAGAGTTTAACAAATTAAACTGACAATGCACCATTTAATGTGCATGATAAGAACACGTTGATTAAGTGGCAAATAAAATAGCAGGGGAATTTGCTGTGTGTTTTTGTACTGAAGAATGTTTCTTGTCACAGAATTAGAATATACGCCTTTCTAAACCCCATTTTCACCTGCTTTGTCAAGAGTGGCAGAATGAACCTACCAGTTGATAGTTGAAATTATGAGCATCGGCAGAGGAATAGTACATAGAGGAAAAAGGAAAAAACCCAAACCCTTGTGCTGTAGGAAGCCGTTGGGTTTCTGTGTTCTGTAGTCTGTGCAGCTGCTGTGAAGTAGCTGTCTGAAGATGCCACCACCTCCAGCCAGCTCCACCACCTTGTCACCACCTCCTGAACCTGGCAGCTGAGCTGCTTGCAAGGGTGCTCCCTACCCCGACTGCATCCCACTGACCTTGGTTAGCAAAGCCTTATTATTGATGCTAACCCAGTTTATTTGGAGTGATTGGGTTAGGCAAGGTTCGTACGAGCAGCTCAGCGGGCAGATTGGAGCAGTGCGGCATGGATTAGCATCTCTAAGCTGACTGGGAGTCATGTTCTCTTCAGCATGGCTACAGCTGGTGAGAGAGGTGTCCCCAGCCTAATGTGGGTGTCAAGAGCTGGCAGTTGTTCAAAGCACTACTATGGGATTAGTACAGAGTGGTGGGCAGAAGGTCAGTGGGAGGAAAGAATGGACAGGTTTTCATGAAGAAAATCTCAACTACCTTTCAGCTCATACAGACACGTATTGTTAACTTCCCGGGAAAGAGTTAAAAAGGAAAACATTGTGAAGGAATTATAAGGAGAACTTTGTGTTATTCCTGGTATTGGTGATCAGAGGAGGTACAGCTGGTACTTGGGGCTAAATGAATCCTGGGTCTATCTGTACCACTGAAGCTATCTAGATGTGTACTACTGAATGCCCTCATTTCTCACTCAGGTCACTCAGAGCAGTTGCTACTTTTGTCTTTGGAAGGGTGGACCTTTGATTTGTTTTGTAGCTTCACTGATATGCAAAACACGAGTGTTTACCCTAGTGCAAACATGCATTATATCTTCACCAACAGTGTGTGTATGTTTGTAGGTAAAATAATCCTAAAAGACTGAGGTTGCCTTCAGGATATCTTTATATGTGTGAGCAAGCTGGTGAGTTTGGTTTGCTTTAGAAAACATTAAAAAGGTGGAGGAAAAAAGCCACCACATTAATTACCATTTCAGAGCCATGCTGATTTGTTTTGGAAGGCTGAGAGGATGTCAGCCTGTTGCAGTGGAGCTGGATGACTGACACTGAACAATGTATTACTGTACTTGGGGTATATTCACCTGCATATTTCTGTACATTCTAATGTCCTGACTTGTGGTTTTGTGTGTTTTGTTTTGGTTTTGGTTAGTTGGGTTTTCTTTCAGAGTTGTTTTAATATAATTCTGCATTTTTTCATTTAAAAATTATTATTCTTTTTATTACTTGCTTGAAGATGATGCAGAATGCCACCACTCCTTTGCAGAACCTAAGCCAGAATTACTCCTGCAAAACCTGCGATTATTGCCCATCAAGGAAGATTTCATGATAAATTAGAGCCAAGCAATTCTGGATAAAATTAAACCATCCAAAGGACATCTAAATTCATGTCACAACGTTTTGGTTTCATCTAAGTGGGAGACATGCACACACCCAAAATGTGCAAAATACTCTTGGAAAAATTATCCTCTGCCTCACACAGCATTTTCGTTTCATGGCTGTTTCTGAATAAAGCAATCCCCAATAAAATATCCAGTTCTTTTGGCATGTCTAATGGCAGCCAAGCTGTGCCCTGGAGAATTTTCTAGTGCACTGTGAACCATCCTATCCAGACTCCATCACAGAATTTATTCTGCTTGTCCAAAACAGCCTCACACTGGGCTGACTTCAGGTTGTCAGACATCTCGTTTTATTTGCCGAGAGAGGATCGTTCTCTTCTTTTCCCTCATGTGTCCCTACCCTGATCTCCCCAGTGGGTTACACATTTCAGAACAACATACAAACTCATCCCATGCTTCATTTACTCCAGCTGGCAACAAGCTCTAGGGACAGAAGTGAACTTTGGGATGAAAGAAACACCATAAAATGTGAATTCACCTTTTCTACTGCATGTGGAGTAGTTTTTTGATTCTTCTTTTATTATTTTTTGTGTGTGTGTTGGGTTTTTTTTGCCTGGTGCTTCAAATGCAATGCTGGTCTTTGCTGCAGAATGCACTCCCAGGGGACAACAACAAAAGGCCCTGAACTGCCAGTTCAGCAGACCGGGCTGAGCCAAAAAACGAAAAGTAAAGGTAACTCAGAGTTACTCTGTGCTAGCCCTACCTAGCTCCTGGGATTGCTTTCATCTTTAAAAGCCAGAATGTCTCAGAGCTTATCAGGCTATTAGCCAATGCACAGATGAACCATTCAGCCTTGGCCTGTGTTGTGCTGGCTGACTCTCACGTACTACCTCACTTACTTTGTTGTCCTGGCCCACCTTGAATTCTCTGCCTTCCTGGGGATGAGAAAACCCAAGAAGGCTACTTGCATGTAGCTCCCTGTCATCTGTAGGCACGAGGGTCATTAATAACACAGCCTGAAGGAAGAAGGGCTTTGGGACATCTTTAATTCTCATCTAAATAAATTGCATCCTTTCGAGGCTGCTGAAGTGGATCTCCCAGTGCTGGAGATCAATAAAGCTTTCTCTTAGGTTACTTCTCTTTTTAAAATATTTTGGGTTTGTTGGGTTTTTTTTCTCCAACACTGACTAGGATGGGCAGGTACCGTGTGTCTGTGAGAAACCAACCTGTGAAGCTGTGCCTACCTACAACAATGTTATTGTAGTTCTTTGAAGAGCATAGAAGGAAATAGGGGAATAATACAGAACTGCTGTATTGCACACTACCTTGAAATTGTGAAACTTTTGGTCAAAATCTTTGTTTCCAAAGGGTCAAAGTTTCAACATTTCATCCCCAAGGTGCTTGAAAGGTACCTGATGATCATCATCATGCTAGAGCCATAGAAAGGCCACAGATTTTAGTTAGGTGGGGTTTCAGCAGCTAACCTAATCTTTGCTTTGTATGACTGCTCCACCTGCTTCTCAAGCTACAGTTCCTTTGGTGCCATTTCTGGTGTTTAAAATACATATTAAACTCAAAGTCATGAAATGACAACCTGAATAGAATTTAGACTTGATCTATTGTGAGGAAAGTAAAGAGAGGAGGTTGGAGCAACAAGAAGAATCTTCTGTTACTGGGCTCTTCATGTTTTTTTGACTTCAATTTGCTTCCCAATATATGTTGCTGCTAATCAGCTGAGTGTAGCATTGGCACTTTTACTGTCTAGGCTGAAATTTTTAATGCTGTCTCTCTGCCTTAAATCTCTCTCTTTTATCTTACTCCATCCCTCCCTCCATCTTTATAGAAAACATAGAGAAATAGGGCACAATTCTTCTGATGCTTTGAGACACATAATTTAGGATGGGAGCCAGCTCTGAGTCAGAGGCCATGAGATTGAAGCTATGTCCATTTGCACTGCAATAATCCACGTGTCAGATAAATCAGTTTACAAAATATTCACATTATATAGACTCCTCTCAAAATTCTAACTTTTTTGAGTACCCTAAAGGCACTTTGAGGGCCTCATTCTGCTGATGGGCTGAAGCTTTCTTCTACCCAGCTTAATATCTTCTTGCCCCAACAGTGACTTTAATTTCAACTGCTTTTGTTCCTCCTTTTTTTATACTTCTGCTATGCTTAGGACTCTCCCTACTCAACATAGACTGTTCTGAGCTACTCAAACTGTTTTTCTGCTTTATTAGTTCTGTTCGCCGAGATGACTAGCACGTTGCCCCAGAGCAAGGCAAAGCCATGTGCTGCTGAGATGAATTGCTCATGTTTTGTTCACCATGGAGGGAGCTGAAGGAAACGAGCTTGGATAGAGATGTTTCACTTTTAGACAGCCAAATTTATGTGACATGAATTCCATCCCTGATGTTGCAAGAACACGTGCTGTGGAAGGTCTTAATACAGTCCAAGTGTAATGAGTTCCTTAACCACAAGATGGGATACAGCTGGGTGAACTTAGGCTATTGGAGGTGCAGTAGAAAAAGAGGACAATAGGAAATGTGGGTGGAAAAACAAGAAGGAATTAAGCAGCTTGCCAGTGCTTATGCAGTAAATTAACCTCTTCTTTCACTGCAGGAATGAAATTGTTGGGGAAAAGGGAAAAAAAAAGGCAGCTTTTCATCTCCCTAAGGACAGAAAAGACAGGGTTGTAGTCACATGCACTTGTGGAATCACAATAGTAGGGGGATCATTTTCTCTACCCAGCGAGAAATCAGGAAACATATTATATCTGTTCTTTTTTTTTATCAAGATGGGCTGAACTTTGGCCCATAAAAGCTTTCTATGCTGTTCTTTAGGAGTGTGGAGGAGGCCAATGGATATTCATCTGGGATATCACTGCAGATTGCCAAGTCAAAGTGCTCAATGAAATACAAGCTGTTATACTCAGAATGGCTCAGTCGTTTGCATTGGAAAATGACAAGGAATTGTATCTGTAAGGCAAAGAAAGATCATTTGGTCATCCTCTCTGTACACCTTGGCAATTTTTCCACACTTCCAAGTATCCTTCTGTCAATGCCAAGGTTATATCAGGCTGTTTTCTGCACACTGTCACATATAGATATTGCTTTGGCATCAGACAATTACTCATTGTATTTACCACCTTCCAAAGCAACAGATAACTCCCTTGCATTGCTTGGATTATTACTTCAATACTGGTTTCAGATGGGAAGGGTAGACTTGTTTCCCAGAGACAATATAAGGTTGGTGTGCTGCTGCTGGAGTTCAGAGACTATGTCTTACCTACGGATCCATCACTAACTGCAGTCTGCTTGTTCTAAATAGTGGAATGCCTTGTTAAAGACACCCCTGGTATTTCCTCACAGCTGAGACCATGCAGCACCTTGCAGAGAATAGCTTGGGTGTTAAGAGTGGCATCACACTCCAGTAAATAGATTGAGTTTAGGAGTAGGTTTGAAGGTACTGTACAAGTACTGGACTTGGGATGATCTTCAGATACAATGGCTGTGGTCCAGATCTGCATTTTTCTGCTCTTACTCTTTCCTCTGTCTGTGACAGACATCTACTCAACAGTGATGCTGTTGAGCGGATGCATATCCAGACAGATGGGTTCAGAGCAGGGACTGGTGGCAAAGTTGATGAACAGGTAAGAGAATCCTTACATGCTCCTATGTAATACTGAAAACCAAGAGTTGCACCTATAGCCAGGACAAGAAATGCAGGCTACCAGTCAAGGAAAGGAAATTAATCAAGTAGCTCTTATAAAACTTCGATGTGCCAGATAAAGAACACATTTTTCTGCTTGTGGAGTAATTGTTTTGAAGGACCTTGCCAAGCAGCACGTAAAGCTCTGCTGGAAGCTACGTGGGGCAGTTCATAGTTACCTTTACAATCCTGTATTAGTTGCATATTAGCTATGAAGTACTATATACATCACAGATGCTTCCAAAGGGTAATTGACCTGCCCGTGAAGATAAAGACTTCTCACATCATGTTTTACTTTGCCTAATAATCCTTTTTAAATGCACAGAGGTTTATAAATATTTCTCTGCAACTGAGTCTCCATGCTCTTTAGCTAAAGAAGTCAGCAGGTCTCTGGGGATGTCAACAGCATAAAGGCACAATAAATCTGATCGATAATACAATAGGGGAAATAATGCAAATTGAGGTGAGAATTGCTGGATGAATTTTATGGGTGACATTATATGGGAAAGCTGCCAGGAACAGCAATCCTGTGCACAGGGAGTTATGAACTGTGTTCCATAGTCTCCACTTTCATAATTCTATAGATTCTGTAGATGCAAAGATAAGCTAGAAAATCTTGACCTGTGGATGAATGGTCCACTTATGTCCATCTGATTTTTCAGGGAGCCTGAAGGAACAATTCCAGCAGACTTTCAGAGTTATTATAATGTCAAAATACTCAGATATCCAGAACAATCCTTTGTATGTCAGTAACCTTCAGTGGTTTATCACACCTGTAATGGTGAAGCAGCACAATATGAAGTAGAAAAATTTTTATATCATAAAAAAATGTATTACTTGTTAAATCCAGTCATTTTAACAGGAGTTTGTTTAATAAATCAAGTGTTGGTTAGTTTTGTACATCATGTCCTGGAAGAGCATGAACTTTGAAAGCTCAAGAATGGCTGGGCTTTATGGTCAAACATATGAAAGGTTGGGAGAGAGTGGATTTGGATTTTTAAAAAGTTTTTGGTAACATCCTTACTGAAGAAAGATTTTACCTGGAAGGAAAGCAGGCATCAGCTGAGATCAGAAGAGCTGGGTGGCTCAAACACAACTGATTTGCCATAATTTAGCAGGTTTCCACATATATGCTGACCTCTGGTAACTCCTTGTGTTCCTATCACAAGGCTCAAGTGAAAAAAGGTTGTCCCTACATTCTTGACACCCAGGTCTCATGTATTTATAGACATTAATTAGATGCCCTCTCAGTCTTCTCCTCTCCAGACTAAACAGCCCCAGGTCTCTCAGCCTTTCCTCGTAAGGCAGCTGTTCCAGTCCCTTCAGCATCCTCATAGCCTCCGTTGGACTCTCTCAAGTAGATCTCTGTCCCTCTTGAACTGGGGAGCCCAGGACTGGTTGCCATACTCCAGGTGAGGTCTCACCAGGGCAGAGTAGAGGGGGAGGAGAACCTCCCTCGATCTGCTGGACACACTCTTCTTAATGCACCCCAGGAGACCATTGGCCTGCTTGGCCAGAAGGGCACATTGTTGTCCCATGGATAATTTGTTGTCCCTCAGGACTCCAAGGTCCTTTTCCACAAAGCTCCTCTCTAGCAGATCGCCTCCTAACCTGTACTGCTGCATTTTATTGTTCCTTCCCAGGTCACATCTTTTGAAAGCGTAAGTTGGGATATTTTTCTTGAATTGGCTGAGCTACACTAGTTAAAATGTGTTGTAGAATACTTCTGAGAGTGTTTTTTGAAATGTTAGGAAAATTCTCTAAAGCTAGAGGACTAGGAAATGCAAGAGCTGTCAGGTTATACAGCAATGATAAGAAGTGTACTTTGTAAGGACAAATTATAATACTCTTACATCTTCAGGGAATTTCAATTTAATTGAAAGCACTCAAAGGAAAAGAAAAAAAACCAAACAATCCACCAAAATTATAACTGAGGACAGCTCAAGTGAAGCATACATGGAGGTTATTAGTCTGTGTTAATAAACGGAATAAAGATAGCACTGAAAGTAAGAAGAGACCATGACAGAGATGGAAGTCAGTGCTAGGTTTTGCTTACTATTAGTTCTGTAGAGATGGGATTTTCTTTGGTTGCCCTCATCAGCCTGAGTAAGCAGAGAGAAAAAAAAATAGACTCTTTCAAAGCAGTTATTACTTTGTCCAAAATTAGGCATCAAGCATTAGGGTATAGAAATTGCTCACTGTGGATCCTTGCCTCTTCTCCATTGACTGTAAAGAGAACCTGGATAGACTGGGCTGAATTATAAAGGTCTAACATTCGGATGTGACCACAGCTCTTGCAAGTTTTCATTCATTACCAGGATGATGGGGCAGAGTGCATCTTCAGAAAGTTTGGAGACTGTACAAATTTGGGAGGAGTGTTTGATAGACCAAGTGGTTGGTCATGCTGTTTTTCAGAGGGACCTGGACAGGTTTAAGAAATGGGCAGAGAGGAACCTTATCAAATTCAAGAAAGAGAAACGCAAAGTCCTGCCCCTGGAGAGGAATAATCTTATATACAAGGACAGGCTGGGGATCAGCTGGCTGGAAAGCAGCTTTGCAGAGAAGGACCTAAGGCTGCTGGTGGACACGAAGTGGATTCTGAGCCAGCAATGTGCCCTTGTGGCAAGGAAGGCCAAAAGCATCATCAGCTGTATGAGGAAAAGCATTGGCAGTGTGTCAAGGGAGGTGATACTTCCTCTCAGCCCTGGTGAGACACATCTGCAGTGCTGGGTCCAGTGCTGGGCTACTGAGTATGAGAGAGACATGAACGCACTTCAGTGGGTCCTGCAAAGAGCCACAAAGAGGATTAGGGAATTACAAGGATAGTTTGAGATATCTGGGGCTGTTTAGAAGATCTGGGAGGATCTTATTGATGTGGAGAAATATCTAATGGGGAGGCGTAATGGAGAGTGACCACCACTGACAAGAGGCAACAACCACAAATGGATATATAAGAAATTCAACTTAGGAAAACACTTTTTTTATTGTTTTATTGTTAAAATGATCAAGTGCCAGAATAGGTTCCTGAGAGAAGTTGTGGAGTCTCAACATTTGGAGATATTGACAGTCTGATTGGAATGTGTTACCTGCTTCAGCTGATCCTGCTTTGAGCAGGGGAGTTGGACTAGACCATCTCCAGGAGGTCCTTTCCAGCCCCTAATTCTGTGAGTCCCCCTTGTCGGTGATTCTTGCAAAACTGCATTGCTCTGATTTCTTTCCAACACAAGCCCTCATGAAAGTCAATTAAATTAATAATCCTACTTCATGTAGACATATTTGAGCATCTGGACTCCCCTTTGCATACGGGAGTCACAGCATCTGCAATTTACCACTTTCTATTTCTGTAGTCACCCCTTTACCTTCATTTTTAAAAAGGGAGTTCTAGTCAAACTCACAGTTTTCTCCACGCTATGCAAGGAAAAAAGATGACAACAAACCCCTATTCCTTTGGATAGAATAAGGACTATTACGGAGTATTGCTGACAGACCTGATTATTTTTTAACACTGATACCCAGGCCAGGCAGCAAGCTGAATACATTTCTTTCAACTATTTTCATGCAAAATTACTGCTAATATTGCAGCAGCTCCTTTTTAAAATTTTATTTCCTGAAGTCTCAAGGAACATTTCTCCTGAACAGCGGAAACACTGGATGTTAGAAGAGACTACCTGATGGCATTTGTCATGGATGGACATTTTGCAGCACGTTACCCTGCATCGGTTCATGTGTTAGAATGATGGCTGGATGTCCTACAGACTGCATCCTTCCTTGTGGACTGCCCTGTGACAAAATCCAGGTTGCTGGCTGCCAACTCTTTCAGACAAAAGTGTGGCCTTTCTGCTTGAGGCTCTCAGGTCATTCATGTACAGCTGCAAATGGATGGCTTGTCCCTGGTAGCAGCCAGTCCTTTCTGAAATTCCACCTCTTGATGTAATTACCCTTCATATCCTGTTTTGTGATTGCCAACAGACATGATGAGTGGAAACAAGGACACCAGAGACTTCTAGTTAAGCATGGAAAGGGAGAAAAGTGAATAAACATCTTCCTTGATTTTAAAATAAAAACAGAGCCAGATTTTCAGCTGCTGTGATCCATGCAGGTACTTTCATTTCAGGGAATTTGCAAAGATTAATTCAAGTAAATGGAAACAACCCAAAATTTTTAAACTCCAAGAAATAATAAGTGGTATGTTAAAGATAATAGAAGGGTCATAATGTTCTTTTTGTCTGCTTAATAGGATTGCTTTTTACAGACTACTTTCTATGGGAAATTTTAGCTCTCTTGATGTCCTGGTATTCAGTTAAATTTTCTATAAGTTTTTTCTCACCTTAAATATTTCAGCATCAACTTATTGACACCCTAAACAGTCTAATTCCTTCTCAGGCTTTTGCAGTAGGTCAAACGTTGCTAGTTCACGTTACTGATCCATGTATGTCAGATGAGACTGGAGGTAGACTTATTCTGTCCAAATTTAGATATCCTCAATGTAGATGTCAATATATGAGCTAGCTGTTAAGAATTCCTTTTGCACTCGTGGGAGAGAAGTAGAAAGTTTAGACAGTTAAAATAGGTCAGACAAATTGCTTTCTTCATGTGTCTACTTCTCTCTGTTGACTATCTAAAAAGAGACTTGACAATGAGCTCATATATGAGTATGTGTCTTCTAGGTTTCTAAAATTAGGTGACATGTCCTAGGTCATTGGAGGGTTGCTTCCCCAACTCTGCTTATTTCTTGCTAGTGAGTGTCTCTAGAGACAATTGGAGAGAAATTGGAAATGCCAAGGGAGTGGTCTGTGAGCCAGACTGACTGGTGACGAGGTACTGTTCTTCTTGGCACCTTCTTTCTTTTGAACCCCCATCATTCTCCATATGTGTTCATTTTGCATAGGGAAATATTCTTCATGTCACTGGGAAGTACTGGGAGAACTGTGCACGGAGTGGGTCACTGCGGCAGTGTAGGGTACGCAGTCTACAAAAGCTCAGTTGATCCTGCGTGTTGTCAGAAGCTTTCAGCTTTCCATAGCTGTGTAGAAGCTTGGTCATGGAGCAGGAGGAGGATGTGGTGGGCAGCCCTGACTAGACACCGAATTAAGATTAATTAAGTACTGAACTCACATTTCATCACCACTGGTCTAAACCATTGTGCGTGAGCTTTGAAATCTATTGCTTTGCTTTCAAACCACTGGCACACATCCCGGGGGACCTTAACAAGGAGCCTGGCAGATCAGGTTGATTCTTTCTTTTGGGTGAGATCTCAGCAACAGCTCATAACTGCCTTATAAAGTCACTAAAAATCCTCGTTCATTCATCCAATCGTCCGAGATTCTGTGTAACAATTCCACCCATTACTCGATGGGGTGAGGTTTAGTTCTCTTAAGCAGTGATTCTTTTATTCCTCCCTGGCATCCTACTTGGAAAGGGCTCAGTTTCTGGTTTTGTTAGTTACTGACACCGTGTTACACATGGGGCACTTACGGGCTTCTGCGGGTGCAATTGGGGAACTGTATGTGCATAACTCCAAGGTGCAACCTCCATGCAGTTGGCTATTCTGACTTCACTAATTTTAATTACACTAAGCAGACGCAGGTAAAACAACGACATGAAGCACCAGTATCTCCAGTTTACTAATGAAATTACTGGATTTGGCTACGTGTGACATCAGAAGACACTACAGCCATTCGAGGTTCCCTTCCAAATCCTATCTTCATGTATTTGTTTCTTTTCCCAGCACTGAATGGAAATGGAATGGAAATTTATACACATTGCCTGTATTTTTAAAAATTTGAAACTAAGATAAAGGAGAAAATATCCACTCTCCACTTTTCAAACCTAGGGAACGTCAGGCTAAACTAAAACTGGGTCTTAAAATGTTGGAACAAGTGTATTCTAAAGGTCACCGCTTCCCCACAGAGTGTCTGTCCATCCGTTTAGTCAGACATCTCCCACCCTTCTGTTGTATTTAAATTACCCTTCTGAAGCATTACAGCAGCAGAATCCAATATCCACAGCACTCTCTGGACTGGCCTGCACACAGGAGTGCAAATCATCACAAAATAATTTCAAATCCAACGTCTGCTAATGCGTCTGTCTGGTTTTCTGTCGCTTCTGTTAATGGAGTGACTTTCTTTTTCCAACTCCTCACTGCTGAATGTCACCACAGATGTTTGCTGTCCTCCTCAGCTGAGATCTTATCAGTCCCTCATTATTTGATAAACCATCAGAAATACAGTTAAGTAATTAAATTCAATACCAGAGCAGGGCAAGAGTGACTTACCGAGTGAGGATGGAAGAAAGCAGATCAGTTTAGGCAGAATTTTATGAATCACTGTTCTCCATTTAGTCAGGGTCTCGGTGAAGACAAAATTTTAGAGAGAGCTTAATTTTCTCTTTTCATTTTTTAATTGGAAGACTCTCTGTACGTTGATGTCTTGGCAGTACGTTGCAGCCAGTATAAAAATGAGGTGACTCCTCACCGTAAAACTTCTTTTACGTTTGCCTTTGTCATTCCTTATCTCACTTTCTGTCTTCGGTCTGTTTTCTTTTCGGTCTTTTCTCCTTTCTTATATTTCCTCACATCCCCTCTGATATTCTACATGTTTCTCCAATGTACCCTTGCTTTATTGTTTCTCTAATTGTTTGCATCCTCTACCCCATATTTGTTATTATCTGTGATCCTTTTCTTCTCCTTTTCTTCACTCAACCATTTACTTACCTGTTTAAACTTTTCTCTAGTTGTGAAGCTGTATGTCAGTTGTGTTTCTGTTCACAGGGGCAATTGGTGATGGCCTGTAGGAAACCTACAGACAAGAAGGTTTTAAAAATCTTGACATTCAAAGGACTCATTTCCATTTGGAAATAAAACAAAGGAGATAGTTCTCTGGCTCTGAGACAATCCTGCCCATGGACCTAAACTCTCATACCTTCCTAAGCAGAGAGCTTGCCCCTAAACTACTATAAACATTGCCAAAGGAACTCTGGCTGAGCTTATCTTGGAGAAACTGAGTCTATAGGGTAGAAGTTAACCTTGCTTGGATGCCAGGAGCTCACCAAGCCACTCTATCACTCCCCCTCCTCAACCAAATGGGGGAGAGAATATGAAAAAAGGCTTGTGGGTTGAGGTAAGGACAGGGAGGGAGAGATCGCTTCAGCAATTACCATCGTGGGCAAACCAGATTTGACTTGGGGAAGTTAATTTAATGTATTATCAAAATATCAGATTATCAAATCAGAGTAGGATAATGGGAAATAAAAACAAATCTTAAAACAACTTGCTTCAACATGGGCTTCAGGAGAAGCTCTGCTCTGGTGCCTGAAGCACCTCCTCCCCTCCTTTTCCACTTACCTTGGTGTCTTCAGAGCTGTTTCTCTCACATGTTTTCATTCCTCTCTTCTGGGTGCTGTTGTGCAGCAGTTTCTTCCCCTTTTTATGTGTTATAACAGAGTTGCTACCTGCATTGCTGAGGAGCTCAGCTTTAGCTAGTAGCCATCTGGGAACCGGCTGACACTGGCCCTATTGGACATAGGGGTGGCTTCTAGCACCTTCACACAGAAGCCACCCCTGTAGCCCCAAAACCTTGCCACACAAACTCAATACAAGGGGATCCATCTCAGGTAAGGGACAACTGGAGAAAGAAAGCTAAAGAATATGAAAGTATATCTCCATGCTAAAAACCTGACTGTAGCTAAGGCATCAAATGAGACTTCTGTGTCAAGATCTGAGGTAGGATTGTGCTTTAAAAGTCTGTGAGGATTATATCCAGACTGAGATTGAGACAGAGAGGTTCTCTTGAATGAAAAACTGATGAATCATTATGATTTGGAGTGAGTGTGAATCTTAAAACACTGTGCTATGGCAGGAGGTGCTAGGATGGTACTATCAGGTATGCAATTCAGTTATTTCCTGACTGCCTTTCTAACTCCTTGGCAGAAAGCAAGCAATGATGCTCACAGATAGTCATGGTAATATTGTCCAAATAAATCAATCCTGTCTTATGTCATGGATGAATCTTTAGCCTGACAGTATAATTCATTCTTTTGCACTTCTATTACTGAGTTCTCAAAAAGCTACCAGATCATTAACAACTCTGGTCATGGATTTTGTTATCTGGACTAGTGATCTCTGAGAGTAAATCATCATGTCATACAGTCTCCTAAAAAGCCCCCAGACGGTTGTGCTTATAAGGCACTATTGAAAATCATGAAGGTCAACTTATGACTTCAGAAATTAAGCAGGCAGACAGGTCCTTTTTCTGGTTCAAAATATTCCTTCCTGCCTTTTCCTTTGGGTACAATTTAGGTCTTTGCAGCTACAGAACCTGCTTCAGTGGTTTCTATGATACAAGTTACTGATCATACAGACGTGTCTTCTGCCTGTAAATTGAGTATCCAAGACCATCTATAATAGCTGCAATCCAGACAAGTATGGTTGATCTCTAATATGAACAGCTCACAGTTCTAGTGTTTGATTCTCTTTTCTGTCCATTTCTTTTTCATTCGTCTCATGTTTTCTATATTTGTAATAATTATTCTCTTTCTCTGCAGAGATCTGAGCCTTGATGTGAAAACCTCAATCAAAAGATCTGAAGAGTGTGTGCCTCAACCCTGATCATATTATTAACAAGCAAAACTTGACTATAGTTCAAAATTAAGAGAGAAGATGGC
Organism: Actenoides lindsayi; assembly: GCA_025331215.1. Classification (NCBI taxonomy): domain Eukaryota; kingdom Metazoa; phylum Chordata; class Aves; order Coraciiformes; family Alcedinidae; genus Actenoides; species Actenoides lindsayi. The sequence goes on along the minus strand of WTSP01001138.1, from coordinate 39,442 downwards.
CATCTATTGGAAGATCTGCTTTTTTGCTCTCATACTGCTTCCCATGGTAAGGAAAGATGGTTTTATTTACATTGTACTGGTATAAATACATGTTCTTAAGGCCAGCACTTGCTAAGAGGGAAGGATCATAGAACCACAGAATAACAGAATGGTAGGGATTGGAAGGAACGTCTGGAGATCATCTAGTCCAACCCCCTGCTAAAGCAAGGTCATCTAGAGCAGGTTGCCCAGGATCACATCCAGGTGGGTTTGGAATCTCTCCAGTGAAGGAGACTCCACAGTCTCTCCAGGCAGCCTGCTCCAGGGCTCTGGCCTCCTCACAGGAAAGAAGTTTCTCCTTATGTTAAGGTGGAACTTACTGTGTTTTAGTTTGTGCCCATTGCCCCTTGTCCTCTCACAAGGCACCACTGAAAAGACACTAGCCCCATTCTCTTGACCCCCACCCTTTAGATATTTATAAGCATTGATCAGATCCCCTGTCAGTCTCCTCCAGGCTGAACAGCTCCAGGGCTCTCACCCTTTCTTCATAAGAGAGAGGAAAGGATCTGCTGCTGACACTGATTCTGGCTTTTTCTGTGTGGCTTCACAAGTTATGTTTAGACTTTTCCAGCTTCCTTTGTGGAAGCAATAGAACTGTTACCATAACTCATCAAGTAGAAGGGCAAGTCAGTTCCTTGAGGGGATTTGTTCACTGTTTGTTTACAACATTAAAAATAAAATAAAGTAATAATTAAAAAAAAAAATAATTAGTAAGGCTTCTTTTTCAAATCCATTGGCTTAAGATTAGGTTTTTTCCAGGCAGAGGGGATAAAATTAGAGATTCCCCTCAGCCTTGTGAAACCTAAGCCCCAAGACATATCAGTCAGTGCTTTTTGATGCCTCCATTTTTAGAGGGCCAGTTTTAAGAAACAAATGAACCTCTAAAGTTGCAGTAACTCAAACTATTTCACCACTTTTCAGAAGATCTTCAACTCTTTATGAAGATTACAGGGATTTACTTTCAACGTAAGTCTTTACTTACTAAGTAACATGCTATCCCATGAATCAGCCTTAAAATATCTGGGGATAGTAGCTCTGTTTACTTGCTATAGTGGTGACCTGGCAGTGCTGGATTAATAGCTGGACTTGATGATATTAAAAGTCTGTTCCAATCAAAATACTTCTGTGATTCTTTTGCTGCCATCATCCCCCTACACATTGTGGCTATTTCTAGCCTCCCATAACGGCCATAATACCTAAGAATAGAGAAGACCATAAGAATAACAACCATAATACCATAAGAATGAAGCTTGCTTTTCAATTTGCAACTGTGAGGAACAGTGCACAACCTCTATAATGAACTCTTCTTGCATTTTAACTCAGTTCTTTGCTACACCATTGATCATAACTCTGCTTTTCATCATGTTTCAAGAAGAGTTGCACAGAGGGATACTGTGGCAAACAGCACTAGTTGTCTCAGTATCTTGGGAGCTCTCATCTTATAGCTAAGCCTAGGAATCATAGAATCATAGATTCGTTTTGGTTGGAAGAGACCTTCAAGTTCACCAAGTCCAGCTGTTAACACAGCACTGCCAGGGTACCACTAAGCCATGTCCCTCAGCACCACATCTACATGGCTTTTCAATCCCTCCAGGGATGGGGACTCCACCACTGCCCTGGGCAGCCTGGGCCAGGGCTTGACAACCCTTTTAAAGAATATATTTTTCCTAATATCTAATCTAAACTTCCCCTGGAACAACTTGGGGCTGTTTCCTCTTGTCCTGTCGCTACATGGGAGAAGAGACTGATTCCCACCTGACTTCAGCTTCCTGTCAAGTAGTTGTCAAGAGTGAGATTTCCCCCGAGTCTCCTTTTCTCCACACTAAACAACCCCAGGACAGCTTCAATATTTCCTCATCTATAAGTGATGGTGAGATGCAACCTACACTGTGTGAATCTGAAAAGCAGGGTATTAGGGCTGCTGAATTCTTAGGTATGCAGCATATTTTTCAGACCAGAACCAAATTGATTAAATGGCCATATGAATGGAAAGGTAAAAGACTTTTATTAAACTGGCCAGTGGTCTTTAGTGTTTCCAGATTTTTGCTGTTCAGCTTGAGATGGCCAAAAGGGGTCTTCTTGCTTAGAAGTGAACAATTTTTAATTAAGGGAAATAAATGTGAATGAACATTTCTCTTGAGCTTTCAGATGGGTGACCTTCCTGACAGACATGGAAGGACAAAATGTTTCCAATTCCTATCATTCCTATTCCTGTCCATACAGGATATAACTGTGATCACTGAGCTGGATAATTAGTGATCAGCTCCAGCTTTTGGAAAGAACAGCTCTTTAATGAAATACTACGAAGCAAACCACAGCTAATAAGGACAAATATGCTTTTATATATGCTATTCTCCAATGTTTATGATCTTGTTTATGCCTGCAAGGTTTTTTTATAGTCTCTTGCAGGAACCCAGGTACTAAAGTTAAGGATTTTATGCATGACTTGTGTATTTGCAAAAGATGCTTCTTTGGGCAGTGGAAAGACTTAAACCTGTGAAAGAGATTGTGCCATAGTTTGTTTATAGTATTCATTTCTTAGTACATCCCTAAGTTTCTTTTCACAGACTGAAATTCGGGAATGACATAATGTTTATTTATGTTTTTTCTCTTGTTGGGACTCTTGTAATACTTGTGATAACACATTTTCTCTCCATTGGGACACACTTCCTCTTCAAACCACCTCCAATGTGCTGTGCTGATGTTCACAAATTGGTAGTTTTCTGTCATGCACATTTTCAGATTTTCTACCAAGGGAGTGGATGTGATGTTTAAAAAAATTAGAGTAATTTGAATGTCATCCTAGACTCCGAGAAGTTCCTGGAAAAAAACTTCTTTTACTTTGCTTTCCTCTAGACACATCTGGTACTGTACAGGAAATCTCCAGTCACTCTCAAGGAGAGCTCTGGCTTTCAGCAGTTTGGATTGATCCCCATTTTGTAGCACACGTCTCCACCTCTCACAGTCATTGTGGCTGTAGATCTGAGTCTGTAGAGCTGCTTGGAGGTGTCATTTTTGTCTTCAACAATAAGCAGGCCCATTTTACCCCCAGAAAACCAAAGCACCACGTTCATAAACAGATTAAGAAAAGGCAAAAAGAGAACAAAGTGTATGAATGCAAAATTCAAGGTGGCCTCAAGCATAGACTCACACCAGACAACGAGGAAATCATATGCTAATAAATAATTAGAAATGGGCACATTAAGGCAACTCTACTTGTCTCAGACTAACGTAGTTAGATTTTCCCTGTGTTTTACAGGCTGTTCTGTATTTGCCTATCACAAAGGTATTCCATCTTCTTAGTAATGACTTGGGACTGAAGGCAGGATCTAGAAGCATGATACCTTCCAGGCCTTTCAGAGCAATTCTTGAGCGTTATTTTTATTCCCAAATTAAATTCTTTCCTGGCTTTAAATGTCTGTGTTGCTATTTTAGCTGGTTTTAATCTGTTTTCTGTTAGCTAGATCACTTCTTTTCAGTCACTCTCATTCTTGTCTTTGTTTGAACATCTCTTCATTTGCACATCAGTTTTCTTCATCTGAATTCACTTTCACTGCTATTTTGATTGAGTTCTCATTCCATTCATCTGTGATGGCAGTGGGCTTGGTTTGTTAGTGAAATATTAACAAAAGTCATCATTAAATTATTGAAGAGATAGGATCCTAACCCATCATTCCTTTGTCCAATTCCAAATGTACTTGAGAAACAATGAAATTCATGACTCACAAAGTTGGCTTGGTATATGAACTGAATTTTAAATGTAACTGCAATGCAGGTGTTCTAACTGTCTGTAATAATTCAATCAGATGTATTCAGCTAATACTTGGGATTTCTTGTGGATATGTTTTAAGTATTGCTAAGTTTAAATATTTCAAATGATAAGGTATTCTTCCTAGTATTTTGTTAGCTGTCAAACATGTTCACTGACTTAAAAAAAAAAAGATGAAAAAGTGTGATGCCTTTTGTATACCAACATTGAAGGGCAATCACTCTGTGAGGGTCAGATGGGCAAGTACAGATTTGAATACGCAGACAGCATCCCATAGATCACATAGAACCTCAATGTGATTATGCTTAAGCAATCCATGGAGAGGTGAAGAGAGAAACTAGATCTGTTTGCTCAGACCCTGTTTACTGAAAGGGGTAATATTTCTCAATCTTTTAAGAGTTTGCATAGTCTACAGAGCAGAGTGCTGTCTGTATCCTCCATTATTCATCTGTAGCTGTCATTTCCAGTGCCAGGCTATGTTCAAATAGGATCATCTACATTTCAGCCTCTGTCATTTTTTAAAGATGAAAGAGAGTGTATTCAGACACACTATTCTACTAGATTCTCTCCAACCCTGTGATGTTTGTAAGAGCATCCATTTTCTGCTGCAGCCCCAATGAGAGGCTCCTAAGGCACAAACATCGATGGCTGTGTTAGTCCCTGCTCTTGCAGCAAACTATTTTTTCCATGCAGGACTTAATGAGAGAGCTTTTAATGAGTTTATCTGCCTCGTGGTTTGTAACATCTCATAATGCTATTCGAGAAGTCAAGTTCTCTGTAGGATTGCAACCATCTCTAACATAATGCAGTTAAATGGGACTTCCCTGTTACTTGTATAATGCAAGCCCAAATATGCACAAGCATAGCTAGGGAATGGCTGGGAATGTTCTCCATAGGAAAAGCTCAACTAGTCAAGACCCTACTGCTGCTATAGCTTTTCTTTTTCAACATAAGGAGATGGTTCTGAGGGCAATCAGCAGAATTAACCACCTCTTAAAAGCCTATTCCTTGTTTAAAAAATAAAAACATCCTGTCATGTCTAATATTGTGTAAGGCAGTTTCAAAGAGAAGGTTCCTATTTTCTGGTAAGGTGTATCACAAAAAGGATCCGAGAAGCTGCAAAATAATGACAGTTCCCTTGATACCGACCAACTTCAAGCACCTCTCAGAGGCACAAAAATTAGAATCTTAGGTTCCAGATGATCCTTAACCTGTCAGTGAAGTGGGATAGGTACTTACGGAGAGTGACAGAGTGATAGACACCTCAGGGTGATATCTCCACCTGAGGTATCTCTAAGACCCTGTGTTCTTCTGAGGAAACCCATCATGTTGACACTCCTGTCTGAGATACCCGAAGCTGTTGGGAGACCCTGATGTTGTGTTGGTGCTGTTTAGCACACTGGCCCTTGTAATTTCACACTGGGCACACTGGGTGTCAGTTGTGGTTACTGCAGAAGCTGAAGAAAGACACACTTGGTTAAAATGATTTTAGAATCATTGAATTGTCAGGGTTGGAAGGGACCTTAAAGATCATCCAGTTCCAACCCTCCTGCCATGGGCAGGGACACCTCCCACTAGATCTAGATTTTAAGTCTATGAAGCTTATTTGCACAAAACATGAATGGCAACTGAAAAAAAAAAAGGGAAAGTCTAGAAATACACATGCTTTACCAATGTGATACACAACATTATGCACAAAGACAGGTAGCTACATGCAGCTTTCCTTAGCAGACTATCTAGGTCTTAGAAATGCACAGCAGCAGGTTACAAAGCAGCAAACGGTTGCCCTGCATTAATGTGTTCACTTTTTTGCCCTCTGCTAACAGTAATAACTTGTGTGACAGGCAAATAATATGATGGCAACACTGATTTAAGGGCAGTAATATGTTTCTTTTCCCTGCTGATTCGGTATTCATGAGCTTGGAGGAGCGTTGGATGAGCAGCCAAATAACAAATTGGGAAATTAAAAAGGACCCTGTTAAAAAAAAACAAAACCCAAACAAATTCAAATCAGAATCAGTGATTTTTCACATTGCTCAGCTATTAATATCCAGCACCTGGAGGGATATTATTCAAGTCTCTTGCAAGTGTGCTGCAGGCTTGCTCTTCCTTGAGTTTGCTGAGTCAGCAGCCTAAGAAGATTAACTGTGGAGTCAGCTTGAAGAGATAGCTGCGGTGCAGAACCAAAGCTACATTAAAAGGAAGGGGGAAATGGAAGCAAAAACAAAACAAAAAACAGGAAGAGAAGAAAAGAATATGAAAAAAACCCCAAACCCTCACATTTGTAGCACTTCACTGTTGGGGATTTGGTCTTTTATATCCCCTCCTGCCCCTCTCACCGTGGCTTGTAACAAATAGTTTCTTCTCAATCGGTGAAAAAACCTCTTCTGCTTCTCAGAGTGAATGTATGTCCTGGGGCCTTCCTAAGGATCAAGTAGCTCTGCTTTAAGCCTACCTAAAGGATCCTACAAGATCAATGCTTACCCCAAGGGTTGTACACCACAAGGCCCTCCAGATGAACTGTCCAGAGGTTGCCTGTGCAATAGCCGTAGGGTTAGGAAGCAGATGTAAAGCAGAGCTCACGATGCTTCAGGCTGCTTCCAGGGCTGCTTTTTCAAAGCAATAGAGTCATGGCTATTTAATCAAAATGTATGAGGCCCATTAAAAAGCACTGCCAACCATAAAGCCTGAGTGTTGCTATCATTGCAGTCCCCAAGGGCATAGAACCCAACTCAACAAACCCCTCTTTGTTTCTTTGGGCAAGAGGTGAATGGCTCACGCCAGGGTAGCTTGTGCTCATGCTCCTGAAAAGAAAATTGCCTTTCTCTCCGTTTTGGTTTGCTTTTTTTTTTGTTTTTCCTCATGTGAAAAATCACTTGGAAGTGAGGATTTTGGAGATGTGGGTCCTTTTCTATACTAAAATATGGTGATTTTGGTGATATAGTTGTTCCGTGCCACAGCGTGCTGGTTGTGCCCAAAACAGAGAACATCACCTTCCTGATGAATGGGACCTGCCTCTGTGCTTCCCTGTGCATGTTAGAGCTGACTCGGGTACCTAACTGATATCAGGAAATGTACTTAGCCCAATATTTAGCCACCTAAATGCTGGATGTCTAGCTTAAGTTATTTAACTCTATTACTATATACTAATGATGCTTCTACAGTCAGTGGCAAGGGATAGACTCCTCCAGATATTGATATAATCCATCCTAAACCCCACTAGTGCTCTCCTTCCTGCAGGGTCATTAAAAATTAGCTTAGACTAGACTTTGCTTTCTTTAGTTTTTAGAAATCTCATCTTTATTGAGAGGTATGTTACATGTTATGAATGTCATGTGGCTGATGAGTAGATGACAGTCACTGCTGTCCAAGTGATTGTCTTGCATTATCAACATCTTGGGACTCATCTTCGTGGGGTGGTTTGCAATGTTATTCACAAACACTGTTTTCTGCCTAGCCTGGAATATGTTGTTTAAATCGATTGTGTGTGAATGAGGGCAGATGAGAATCATTACATCTGTAGTTAAAAAAAACAAAATTAAAAATCCATACCATTAAATACTTCAGGAGCTTTAAAAAAATGAAAGAAGATCCATTTAGAGAGAACAGGAAAAATATTTTCCCCACATAACCACACTTTAACAATACGTTGTAGTACCTTGATAGACCTATTTCTTTCTTGTAAATTGTAAAGAAATAATCTCATTTTCAACCACTTTTCCCCCTCTTCTGTACAAAATAGAATTTGTAAGTAAATATTATCTTCAAACAAGACTCACCATATGGAAAAGGAGCACTTTACAGCTCTCCTCCCCTCTTTTAAAAAGGAATAAATGACTGCTTTTTTTTTTTTTTTTGGCTATCAATACAGTTTAGACTGTAAACTTAATCAACATGTTGTTGCCTGAGGGAAAATAGTCTCAATGAACGTCTTTCAGCCGGATTTCATGTGTCAGTTGGTGGGTTTAATGGTTTCAAGACCTTTGCACATGCTCCGTGGCTGTGCTCGCTGTTCCAATGCACTTTATGCAGATACATTTGTGCTGAAAAATACTGTTAAGGATTGTGAAGTGATAGATTTCTTACTGTTCCTTGCCTTCCCTGATAACGCATTTGTACAGTGTCCTTTTCTGTCAAACATTGCTCAGCAGGCTTCTTTTGGAGTGTAAAATCCTTATTAATTCTCTAAGAGCTTTAGACAGAAAAAGAAAACACTTCAGCTTCTCTGTACTCTTTTCAAATGCTTTTGCTCCAACAGTTGCTCTGTGACTCAGCATCTGTGGTCAAAGTTAGTTCTGCAGAGGTTATTTAGGCTAAATATAGGCTGTTGATTTGGTTGTTTGAAGACTCCTAAGACAGTTTGTCAATAATTTGAACCACTACTTATTTGCAGAGGGGAAAGAACAGGTATTTTTGTTTGTTTGCTTGTATTTATTATTCTTACCTGCTAGCCACGTCTGAGCATGTTACATATGCTGGCATAAAACAGTTTGGGACCTTTATTTTTGTTTTCTTCATTGCTAAGGGCTTGCCAGATAATGCAAAGTGCATATTGGATAAGATTAGGGATCTGCTAAAGCTCAAGGGTATACATTTGTGTTTACTTCCTCGCAAATATTAAAATGTTCTTTTCTCTCACTGCCCTCTGGCTGAGCTGGTTTTAGTTATTACATCTCTGTTATCCACTTTTATGATCATTTGCTCCATTACTTAAAAAACATAACAAAATACATGACATGTTTGTGTTGCAGTAGAAACTAAATTCTCATGCAATTACGGGCTAAGCTAGTCCATTGTAGTCCCTCTTCCAGCAATGCAGATGTGCAAGGTCTAAACCTTTTTTGGCCATCATTTCTTGCCTATTATGTCTGAGCTAATGCAGAAACAGCAGTTGGGATGTATGCTGACTTAAAATGACTGTTAAATCTCACAGCATTGTTTTAGTCTGAAAGCTTTGACATCAAAAGTGATGAAGTTACTATTTATCCCGCTAAGGGTAGCTCTGGGCATTCCCTTGCACGCTCCATTTGTAGAGCAGCTGTGGGAGAGTCAAGAATTTTTTTTTGATAGGCTGAGGAAAGCAGACTGATGCGATCACATCTGTGCAGATGTATTTATTTTTCTGTTCCTCCAGGTCATCTATCTTCCCCTAAATCCTGAATGCTGTGGGTGGTTTCAAGTGAATTTAACAGAAGGGCCACATTCTCAGATGAGTTCGTTTTCTAATGCTTTCTTATGAATGTTCAGGCAAAGACAGAGATTTTGTTAAGTCCCTACAGAAAAAAAGGAACCTCAGTGTAAGCTCAAGCCTTGTCAGACAGTAGAGCATCCAAACAGGAGCTTGTCTAGGAGCTCTGTGCAATCAATGGCCAAAGCCTTGTGCTACTGCTCACAAAAGTCTTTATCTTTTTCTTTGGTTTTAATTATTTTTTTTAAATCTAGCAGCTAATTCAGCTATCTGGCAATTCAGAATCACCTTCAATTAAAGCAGTAACCTAAAGCATGAGAGCTTCAAGATGAAATGTTCTTATTGCCCCAGGTTGGTGCTTGATTTGAGCAATGCTACAGAGCTTCTTGTTTCTCAGTTCTCTCTGCATCAAACGAGACCTTTCTGTGTCAGTAAGACCAGCTGCACTGCCCTGTCTCTGAGAGGTGTGGAAACAATAAATCGGATACAAAGTTATGCTCAAGCATTAGAGTGATGGTGCCAAAGACAGTTGTATGATAGGAGAAGTTTGGTTAATCTATAGAAGTTTGGTTAATCACAGCTCTGCACTACAGAGAAGCATGTGCTGGTGAACTGCCAGGAGATTTGTCCAGGGTTAAGAAGCTCTGTGAGACATCTCACTTTCGTATCTTCAACTAACCTGAAAAAAAAGTTGGGTTCTGTATTCCTTCTGTTTAGCAGCTGAAACCAGAAACAAAATCATCAGTCGTACCTGAGTGAAACACAGCATTATTTCATCAGAAGCATCCTTATTTTTCTGCCTTTTCTCTCCCATTTCATAGACTCATAGACTGGTTTGTATTGGAAGGGACCTCAAAGATCATCTAGTTCCAAGCCCCCTGCCATAGCAGAGACACCTCCCACTAGACCAGGTTGCTCAAGGCAAATATCCAAACTGCATACATTCAGTGATGGAGCATCCACAGCTTCCCAGGGCAACCTGTTCCAGTGTCTCACCATCCTCATAGTGGAGAATTTCCTTCTTATTTCCAATATAAATCTACCCTTTTCCAGTTTCAAACCATTTCTTCTCGTCCTATCAATATTTCTTCATACATGACCTGGTATCCAACTTATTTTCACCCATAAAATCCATGCACGTGGCAAAACATGTCATAGCAGCTGGAGGACACCCCTGGGTGCTCTGGCAAAGCACAGATGGGGACAGCCAGGGCACGAAGCAGAACCTCCTGATTTTCTAACAGTGGTGTGAAGTCCCATGTAAGCCTTCATCTGATGAATGCCTTCATGTTTGCATTGACATTCTTATTCCTTCTTCACTTCACAGGAGCTTATTCTCTTTATCCAACTGCTTACTAGCTGCATTTTAATCTTGTGGGGATTTTTCTGTGAATTAGAGGAGTAGGTGGGGACCAGAAATGATAAGGTTTATTTTCCTTTGGTTTTCACACTGTAACCTATTGGTTGCAACATTAATTCTGCAGATACTTAATTATGGGACACAAAGATTGAAATTCAGCTTCTTTTCCCTATTGTGTCCATGGACTTTTTCCTATATCTCTGTTAATGAAATCCAAACCAGCACCTTGTGGGTGACAATTAATATTCGAGGGGCAGATCATCTTGTACTCAGGTCAGCTCCCTCTGCGTGGCACTGCTTACAAAGGGAGGCTTTGGGATCTTGAGCAATGCGAAGTGGCAAACTTCCAGCTACGTTCCTGGCTTTGGGAAAAAAACCCAAACAAAACAGACAGCAAAGGGCTGCAGAAGCTGACACAAGCCATTGTAAAGTAACACCGTTAAAACTCTAGCAAAAGGAAATCCTGTTCAACAAAAAATAAAGGGAAAGTGACAGGGATGTTCGTGAACAACATTAGCCTACAGAAAAGGCTGTTTTCAGTACTGGTTGTTTGCATTTTGGGGCACTGGTTTCTAGTAAGCATTTTTTTTTTGTCCCCATATGTAAAAATGTGAAATATATATTTGTTGTCAAATGTGCAGTGCAGAAATTCTGAACACAGCAATCTTGAGCATCAAATAAATGGCAGTTAATGTACAGTGGAATCACCCACAATAAGCCATGAGGGACAGTATAAAATAAACTTCACCAATTTTGCTTTCAAATCTTTGTTTACCGTAAGTAGGACAGCAATTTGCTCTCACAGCAGAGGAATCTTTTCTCTTTCTCTCTCTTCAGTGTGTATTAGAAATACAGTATTTGCATGTGTTAATATTTTCTTCTGCGTGTTAATATTTTCTTCTGCGGGAAGACCAAAGCAGTCCAAAATAGCTGCCCTCATTTCTGACCCTACCTTTCTCCATGGAAAATGAAATCTATTCTTTCTATTAACTTCAGTCTGAACCAAATTAAGAGATGACTGCAATTTAATGTTACCTTTTCAAGGGCTTCAGAGCTGCATTTCTTTTTTTTTGTCATACTGTAATCAAGGGAAAAGAGTGGAGAGGAAATGCTTTTCACATCTTTATTGCATTGCACATATGTGGCTGTAGGATGGGCAATAGGGGCCTGAACTCCCTGAGAAGTAAAAATAATATATATGGTGGGGACTGAGTTTTCTTCGTGTAACTTGAAAACCATTAGCAGAAGAAAAATTAACTGCTAGATAGGAGTAGGGAGCTGAAAATGAAGCCATTAAGGTTTGTACCTGAGAAATTCTGGCCACTTCAGGTCCTGAGCAGGCATTCTGGTGGAGAGATTCATCTGAATCTGAGCAACTTTCTCTGAGTTTTTTGCCTTAGTAAAAACAACATCTGAGGGAAAGACACAGGCATGGACTCATGGCTATCATGGAAAGCAAACCATGTCTTCTGAGGTCGTGTTCTATGTATTGTGTGGCTCTCACCAGCCACAACTATTAGCTATAGAGGCAAAACTTGGCTTGCGCTGCTGGGTTACACACTATGTTAAGACACATCAAGCCACATGGGAATCTAGGATGGCTGAAGGTTTCAGAACTGGGTACCAGTGAGGCTCTCCTGTGGTCATTGTCACAGATGGAGCAGGATCCAGCATTTTCAAGCCCAAATACGTAAGATTAGGCTCTCTTAGTCAACATGTAAGGATCCTATTAAGTATGACATGCATAAATCCCCCAGCAGAACCTTTACCTCTTTCTTCAAGCTGCCAGTTTACTGACACTTCAACTCAGTTAGCAAATTGAATTTGGGAATAGAGGCTTGAGCACATTGGCCAGCACTTACCATCTTTAGTGTAGAGCAATAACCACATACGCTTGGGCTTTAAAGCCCTTTTTAAAAAATTCTTTTTCTTTTTTTTTTTGTGACACTGAAAAATTGTCTCTCGTTTAAATATGCCAAAAATTCCGAGTCCTAAATGTCTGCACGTTGCAGTCAGCTGCAAACAGCACGGTGAAGCATCTGTTCCCCTTGGAGAGACCCCCGTGCCACTGCGTTCTGCATCAAGCATACCCTTGTACCTGTCAGCTAAGGTGACTGGCTTAACACTTTAGATGCCTGCTGCATTTTGCTGGAGCTGAGAACACCAGAAGATGTACCATGAGGATAATAAAGCACACACTGAAACTGTCCTTATTCAGTAAGATCTCTCTTATCTGAGAGAATTTCTGTGGAGCAGTAGAGCAGAAAACGCTGGAGTAGAATCTGGGTCATGACAAGTCTCTGAAAGTGAGACCTGTGGCTTATCTGTCAGGATCTGAAAGGCTTCCAAGTCCTGCTGGCTTATTTGGAATGAAGTCACCTTTTAAGGGGGAGATCTGTTCTTAGAAGAAGACCATCTCTATCCTTGCATGTTGTCCCTCCTTAAATCCAATCATACCCTGCAGAGATATAAGAGTAACATAGGACTTTGAGAAAGGGTATGCAATCTGGCACTGTGTTTTGTGGGTTTGTTTTGTTTTCTAGTAATTTTACAACGTTATTTTGTAACACATCATATTTCTGACCTTCTTGAAACCTTCCTGAGGCTCAGCTCACGAAATACAGTTTAGTCGCTGGTAGGATTTTCTGACAGTGCCTCATGAACAGTGTGTGTGGGTTAAATTCAGTGCTGTATGCATCTCGTGCTGCTAACAGATCAGTTACAGAGCAGGAGAAGGGTTCCACCTCTCTCCTGCCCACATGATTGTCTCATGGGCAGTCTCTGTGCAGCATATCAACCCTCACACCACATGAAACAAAGCATTCGGATAAGGAGACACAGGAGAAGTCCCCCTTTTTTGCAGGAAACGGTAGCTTTCTTACATCATGCTTCATAAGGACTTTGAGTTAAAGCTTATAATGGCAGAGTGTTCTTGATATGCCAAATAGTAAATAATATTAGTGAGGAAATAGGAGGAAGGAAAAAAAAAAACCCCAAAAACAAAAGAGGAAGAAGAAAGATGGAGCTCTGCATCTAATACACCATCCCTAGTTCTGAGAATCCTATCCTATAGCAATGTGAAAAGGAAAAAAAATAATTAAAAAGCAGGAGTGATCATGGTTGGTTTCTAACACGGAAGGTTTACTGAGGTGTAAGAAGGCTGTAGCTGTCCCACTGTTTGCACGTAGCAATAGCTGAACATTCTGCCCAGTGTGTGACGGGGGCTGGAGATTTCACCACGTGCTACTGGTTCCTATCTCTGTTCTCCTTCTGTATAGCTGCTCAGAAGATGGGGTTAGATTGGTGGGTCTGGATCCTTTATAGTGTGTCAAAAGAAAATCCCACTGCATGTCACAGCTCATCAAAGATTATTCTAGAGCTCAACTCTTGCGATTAAAGAAAGGAATTGGGTGCAGTTGTGTTTCCATATCTCTCAGGCTCCTGTGACAATGGCAGTTATTGCTGTCTGCCCGTTGTGTTTTTATTGTGGCTAATAACACGGGTCCCTGCTGATAGTGAGTCTGGGCATGTGCTTCTCTTTTATGGCAGTTATGAAAGCAATATGTGTTTATTGTTCCTTTGAAATATCAGGAACGGGGAATTGAGGTCCAAAATTGTATTCCAGCACATGTTCACTGCATGTTTCTTAAGTGGGGTCATGTGAACAGCATTCAAATCACTAGCCATGATCCTAGTTCAGAGCTGCGTGTTCTGAGGTTATAGGGTTAAAGACAAAGGCCAAATCTCCCATTGTAAGTCATTATTTGTCAATATACATTAGCTGAGAGGTTTACTCCTGTACTTCATTGAGACAAATACTATACAACAGGTAATGTGGCTTCTTCCATTTGGTGATGTCTAGGGCATCTTTAAACAGGTACCATTTTTAAGCTCACAAATGCCCGAGACAGAAATGTTGTATGTGGCTAACTTACCATGAATCACAAACGTATCAAATACCATCTGCTGCATCAGTGGAAGGAGTTGTGTTGGTGGAACTGATCCGCCCCTTTGGCACTGATTGGCCTACCCAGGAGTTAGCTATTCACTGTCATGATATAACTGCATTTCACTAGAGATTGTGTTTTCTAAGAATTACATTTAAATGTTATCGTTAAGGTGCTCTTGCCAGATACTTGAATACTAGTGATCAGGCATGATTAAATCATGTGCCCAATGACAGTGCAATACTTAATCTCATGGAATCACAGAATGATAGAATCATTTTGCTTGGAAGCGACCTTTAAGATCATCAAGTCCAACCGTTAACCCAGCAATTCCAGGTCACCACTAAAGGATGTCCCTCAGCACCACATCTCCATGGCTTTTCAATCCCTCCAGGGATGGGGACTCCACCGCTGCCCTGGGCAGCCTGTTCCAGAGCTCAACAACCAGTTTGGGAAAGAAATTTTTTCTACTGTTCAACCTAAACCTTCCCTGGAACAACTTGAGGCTGTTTGCTCTTGTCCTGTCACTTGTTCCTTGGGAGAAGGGACTGACCCCCACCTCACCACAACCTCCTTTCAGGTAGTTGTAGAGAAAAGGCTATAAAGTCTGGGAAGCTTAAGGTGGAAAACCAATGCACAGCTAACAGTTTCCAAGAAGTAGGGAGTAAATGGGTTTCATTAGTAAATATATATAATTAGTAAATATATAAAATAAATAAATATGAGAAAATAAATAGATATTAGGAAATATCCACAGATGCACAAGTCACCTTGGGCTCTCATCTTTGTAACTAGCAGAAAACAAGCACTGACACTGCAAGTCTCTCCCCATACCATGCTTTTCAGCCAGGTAACTTAGACAATAAATATTGACCAAAACTGTGTCTCCCAAACATTAGCTGGCTGGAAGAGGAATGTCTGCTGATGCTTATCCGCAGCACAGCATTGGCGCAGTGCTAAATACAGAGATAAGTTACCCATCTTTAGGCAGACAGTCATAAGAATAGGAACTCTGTTTTATTAGATCACCTAATAAAAGCAGCATTAATATCATTCTCTGTGGTATAAACCCAGACTGAAGGATTACAGTGTTTAGTAACTTTATACAGGAAAACTTTGACATTTTCTATCATGTGACAAGCTCAGTTGTTTCAATATCTTTTGCCATCCTGCAGGAATATCTTCATATATCTAGATTTATTTTTTATTCTCAGAGAGCAGATTGCATCACCTTTCAAACTTTGTATTCCAAAATAGTACAACATTTCACACCGACATCTTTAAGCAGAGCAAAAAATTTCCTTGACCCTGAACTGGATTACTTGAAGGACACCTCAGTTCCTTAACTGGTCAGTCGAGTATTTTGTTGCTTATTTTGTATTTGTAGCAATGTTAAGTGACTGTGGATGTGGCCAACATGTAGGCAAGCACAGCTACATCATGCTTTTCAGAGTCCTAAGTTGGAATGCCAGAGGAAGGAGGTAGCACGTGCACTGTGATTCTACCAGCAGCCTCCTTACAGACACGCTGTACTTGCCTCCCAGGCAGGGTCCGTAGCCCAAGGACAAAGCAAGCCAGTCTTAAATGCCTCTTAAGATGACTCTTCTCTCTCTCTGGTAATTTGTTTTTGGTGGTGGTGGGGTTTTTTCTGTGTATGGCCTCACTGATCATCATTAGGAAGTTCTCCTACATTGCCTCTCTTCCCTTCCAGTCATCTCTGCTGAGCTTCACGCTGGCTCTTCTCACCCTGGCTCTTCTCACCCTGTTAGTGCTGACACACCATTCAGTCTGCTCCATTCTTCTCTTCCTACTTTATTTGCCTCCTTGAGGTTTTACAGTGAAATAGTGGCAAAACCCTCCAGAGACAGGAAGGAGAAAGAAGGGTTTGTTGAGAAAGCTACTTTAGGCACAGTCTTTTATGCAAAGGTTTGATTCCTTGTGGGATTTGAGTGGATTTTTTTGTTGGCGGGTTGTTGGGGTTTTTTTTCACCTCCAGGTTGGCACAATTTCTAAACCAATGTCATTTAGCACTGAAAGGAGAAGGAGGGAAATTGAGAATGAGCTTGAGCACTTCCCATTACCGCTGTTCTAACGAGCTCTTTGCCTCTATTCTTCAGTATTCTCCCCGCTCCCAAAGCGCTTTGGAAGATGTAAAGAGTGAGAGCTGTAGCACCAGGAATTGCTGGAGCCGCCTGCGGGGAGGAGTGAAAGGGAGGAATGTGTGTGATAGTTGAGGGCAAATAGTTTTAATTTAATTAGTAGATTAATTAAAGCTTTCTCCCTTGGGTAGGGTATATGTATGTGTGTGTGTGGAGAAAGTGTTTCTGCAGCCTCCTGTAGCTGTTCATCAAGAATTTCTGTTCCAAGTGTGATTCAGACGGGGTTTCTATTGAACTTGCTGGGAGCCCGCATAAAACAAATTTCCTGTCTAAGCTCTTTTCTCTTCAGGGTTTTGTTTAAATGTAATCAAGTATAAATGGGCAAATGATAATGAGTAATAACAAGAACTCACCTTGCAAATGAATGTGGCATTCGGCAGCACGACAAGACAAATGCAGAACTCCTAAAAGCTTGGCTGTGTCCTCTCAGTGAGAAAAGTCTCCCATGAACACAGATTCCCTCAGCCCTCACTCGGTGAAACTCCTCAAGAGGGTTGGGGTTTTTTTAGTGTGATAAACCATTCAAGGCTTCTTGGTAACCTTGACTCTCTGTGCTTTACATAGGCCCCGAAGACAACAGGCTAAGGTCGTCATGCTGCTGTTTTCTAATCTGCAGTGGGAGCTGCATCTCTCCAGGAGCCATCAGGGTTAGAAGGCAGCCATACCTTACATTCACATAAACCACTTTAAAAGGGATCAGTGCTCTTTTTTTTTTTTTTGGCAGTGTGAGCTGTTCATGGTTTGGTTTTGGTTTGTTTTGGGTTTTTTTTCCCTGCACAATATATTTAAAGCATGGTGTCAAAACCATACTGCAGATTGAACAACTGTTCCTTGGTTAGAATACAGTTCTGATCACTTTACTCTTTCACTTGTCTGAAGTGTTTTGAAATTACTGTAGTTTAGGTGCCATCTACACAGGCAGACAAAAACGCAATCAAATAACAACATAAAACCTTCCTGGAGACAAGAGTTTGTTTGACTGCCAAGCCAGTGTTGTGGGCACCAGTAATGATGGAAATCAGTTCTGAAAAAATCCAGGTAATCAGAAGTCCTTCCCAAACACCTCTATTTTTAACACAACGTTTGGCAACTCTTGGCTCTGGCTTGACCAGTTGAATCATTGCTTAATAAGAACAGGGATTAAGTCTGGTATTGTTGTTTTCATGACAAAATAGGCTTCTTGTGGCAATACTCATGTAAAAATACATCATTTTTTGAGCTAACTTTGTAAAACTGAAAGTCATAACAGAATTAGTAGAAAGTGTAATTCAGAATGAAGTTGGTGACTTAATATATCTAGTGGATTGAATTCCTCTCTTCTATTAATTTAACAACAACACTTAGACAAAAGGTGGATCAGATTTCATATCTATGTTAGTGTCAAATGTTGTTCATGAGGGATTTCATGAAGACTTATTTTGTTGTTTGCTTTTTCTTACCTGTATTTCTTTACCGCTTTCTTTATGGTCATAGTGCCTAATATGACAAATCTTCAGTAGAGTGAAAATGTTCTCATTCAACTTTGTAAAAAAAGAATCAGGGTTTCACAGGCATAATACAGAAATGTGGAAGAGGAAAGAACAGCTAGTGGTACTGAATTGCTGTATCTGATCATGTCTTTGTAGAAATGAAAATGCCAAGCAAATTGCACCGTTCACTATCACATCTTTACTATGACTTCAAAGCATATTTTCTGATCCTGCAGTTTCTCAAGAATACTGGTGACTTTTCTCATTTCTATAAATCCACTGAGTTAGCTTGTGCAGTGAAGTCACATTTTAAAGCAATTGTGAATGGCCTTACAGAGAGTAAAATATGCAGAACAGTATTTTTTTGAATAACTGAATGTAGTCCAATATAGTTCAGGATTTTTGGCTAGACTCTTCTGCGCTGTTGCCCCATGGGATGATGGTTTGGGTAACAGACACCTCTTCCAATGCCTAGCTTTGAAGTGTTAAAAAAATGTCCATCTCCTTCCAGCCAGACACACACTTCTCCTGTGCTTAGGTCCTTAACAATGACACAAGGTCCTTAACGTGGCACAAGGATATAAAGATATCATTCATAAAGAAAGTCCTAGTTTTCCTCTGAGAAGACTTATATCCGCTTGATATAACTGAGGAAATTATTTCAGTGGTGAAACACGAATGTCTTTTGCCATTAGATATACCCTACAGTATCTAAAATACCCTGATGAAGGGTAAACATAAAAGCCCATGCAAGCAGCAGCAACTGAAGGACAAGTAAGATACCTTAAGGCACATTAAATGGTGTAGACATCTGTGCTTAGGCTTCTGAACCACTCACTTTGGGTGTAGCTCTATGGTATTTTCATATACACAGGCCATAAGTCAGGAAACCCACTTAAGCATGATGTTCAGTTTAAGTTGATATAATTTGCTCCTTAATACAAATGCTTAGGAAGCATCTTTCTAGCACTGGCTGGTCCTGCTCTCTCTGCTGTCTACTTACGGCCTTGCTTTGTGCTCCTTGGATGTATTGTCAGGACTATTCTCTCCCCATCTGCAGGTTTACTGGACATGAGAGTCAAGACACGAGGCACAATGTCAGCAGCTTGTACTACACCGTGCCTAACGTGAGGCACAGCCCGTGCCACATGCTGGGAAGAGGTGCAGAGCTCTTAGTGTGCTCTGTGGATCTTTAGGCATCCAAACAGGCAGCTTGACTTGTTGCCTTTCCAGTACAGAAATCTTCAGGAAAGGAAGAAGTTGTTCTCAAAGTTGCCTTTGCCCGTCTTGCTCCCACTGTTTGGCAAACTTGAACAAAAACAAGAAGCAAGCAAGCTTGTTAAAATTTCCCAAATAAGCTGACAACACATATTTATTTTTATGAGCAGGGAAGTGTGTGGTTGCTCTTCTGATCTGCATAAGTCCTCCCACCTGGTTCTTCCCCTGGAGCATTTGTATATTTGAGCAATGCCTTCCTTAAACACGTAACTCTAAAATCTGCTAACCTGCTTTACACACACAACTGGGGCAGGTCTGGACACAGCACAAATCTGTTCACCTGGTTCTCTGCTCAGGTTTAGGTACCAGCAGTGGCTTTCTTAACGGAACAGTTCACAATAAAGCAGCATCTTGAGGGAGAGAATAAATGTAGCTTGGAACATAATCATAGAATGATGGAGTTGTCCTGGTTGGAAGAATCCATCAAGTCCAACCATTAACCCAGCACTGCCAGGTCACCACTAAACCGTGTCCTTTAGCACCTCATCTCCCCAGCTTTTCAGTCCCTCCAGGGATGGGGACTCCACCACTGCCCTGGGCAGCCTGGGACAGTGCTTAATAACTCTTGTCGGGGAATGACATTTTTCCTAATATCCAACCTAAATCTGCCCTGGCACATCTTGAGGCCATTTCCTTTTGTCCTATCACTTGTTCATGGGAGCAGAGCCCAACCCCACCTGGCTCCAACCTCCTGTCAAGGAGCTGTCAGAGCCAGAAGGTCTCCCCGCAGCCTCCTTTGCTCCAGGCTGAACAAGCCCAGGTTCTTCAGCCGCTCCTCATAAAGCGTGTGCTCTAGACTCTCACAACATGGTTATTATTCATATATTACCATAATCTCAAGGGAACAACCAAGAATTAAGTGCTCACAAGTTGCACACAGCACATGCCAGTTTATTTTTGCGATGGCCACCTTAATAAAAACAGATGAAGAAAAATGAAAGCTCTCAATTTGTTTTACATTTATAGCATCATAGCTACTTGCTTTTGGCTTTGTTGTGTTCTTTCAGAATTAAACCAACATTGATTCTATTTACTATAGTTGTACCTATACAAATATACACCTTTTCAAAAGTGATGTGAGTCAAAATCCTTCACTCCATTGAAAGGAATACTTTTTTTTTTTAAGTGTGAATTTCATGCATTATCATTGGGTTTCTTGATTTTTCTAGTACGTGTCAAAATACTCTTTAACCGCACATGTCACTGGTATCTTCTGGGAAACTGAAACCAGACTGTCTCTGCTGAAATCAGGAAATTGCAAATGTCCTTGAGGCAAAAGAAATGAAATCAGGAGGCCGTGAAGTTGAAGCTTACACTTCCATTTGAATTGTGCCCTGCGTTCAGCTGCTGAGGACTGGCTCGGCAGATGAAAGGCTCTGCCAGTACATAGTTAATGGGGGAACATGAAACATGTGCATCCTTGCAGGAAAACATGATGACATTAAAGCATCTCTGAGATGCATTAGCAGAGATGACAGGCAGTTTCTATTCTCCTGTGGCAGTGAGGTTAATGCTTCCTCCCTTTCTTTGCTTTCTGTCCCAGCTGCCGTGTTTCCCAATATTTATTTTTTAAAATCTATTGATGAAGAGTGATACAAAATGACACAAAGATGTTTATGGGAAGTCATATCAAAATATGTTGCCAATAGTGCAAGCTGAAGGAAGGCTCCAAGGACAGGTGAAGCACCTTGCTCTAGTGCTCTCCCTCTACCCAGAGGTCTGCGTTTCAAACGCCTCCTCAGCCAGACTTAGATAGAGTTGACTAAATTTACTTAATTTAGTCAGACACATCTGACTAGATGTACCTGTCTGCAAGGAAAATGATAATATCTGAGCTTTTAACCTTAGGCTTTCTTTATAATCCATCAAATCCTGGCTTTGAGTTACCTCTACTAAAGAAGACACCAAAAATAGGAAGGATAAATCACACTCTTTTGTCCTTTCATTATAGATTGAATCTAAACCTCTCCTCAAAGGTCTGTGATTAGCCCATAGGACATCACAATCTGGGTATGATGGGTTTCTTAGTGTTTAGTATGCTTTGATGGACTTTGCATAAATACATACATACATATATTTATACATATGTTTTGAACTCCTATAACATTTAACATCTACAATGTGAAGCTGAAGAGTTCTGCAGGTTAACAGTGTGTAAAGAAACATTTCCTTCAATTTACTCATCTTCTGCTTGCACAGACAGTATATGTTGTAATTATATTATTAATATTATTACTAAATGACAGCTTTTGTAATCTGCACATGCTGAACTGTACAGAAACTGCCACATTCATTTAATGAGACAATCCCTGGACATTTCCTTTCAGACCTGGGCAACCATGGAGTGTGAACCAGTACTAGCAGCAGAACCCTGGTTTACTTGCAGTTTCTCTTCTATCTTTTAAAGAGATATTCTAAGATCTTGAATGTCAGCCAATGCAATTTTCCCAGTCTTTGGTGAGATTTAGGTGATGATGTAGCAAAAGCCCTTATGTTCTTGGGAGATCCTAGAGATCTGTGACAATATATCTATTTTCCAAGCCCTTGGGGGCTCTTAGGACAGAACAGTGTTTGTTCTGAAGAAAAACAAATCTGACATGGTTATGCCTGGTGTATCCCACAAGGAAAATAGCTGAAATTTATTACTGGGATCTTGGAGGTGAAACTGTGTGGCATTATCAGTTCCTACATATGGTGAGTAAAGCTTTCCAGCAGAGGTTCCTTAGGAAGCCCTCTCTTGTCTTTGAAATAAGGGTGCTGGCTTACGACTGTTACAAGGTCAAAAGTGTGCTCTAGCACACACAGAAGCACAACACAAGTACCACCAAACTTGGATTATGTATCCCCTGGGATTTACTGTGAACATGTATTGAATGGCTGGTGGCAGCTTGATGCATTAGAGACCCAAAACTGTTCACCTCATTCCCTCTGTTGAGGTTTGAAGGAAGTAAAATTGAACTGTGTGGGTGAGGTTCCAAAATAAAGTGAAGCAGATTGAATGCAGGCATCATTTTTTCCTGTTTTCACGTTCCTGCTTGGTAGGTAAGGGAAAACAGACCTCTTCACAGGTACACTCCACTTCTTCTGTAGGTCCCCATTGTCACCAGTGAAGGAAATGTGATGGGAAATATGAAACAGCAAAGCTGCTTCAGTGACCCAGGGTGACCTGTCCCATTTTTAACCTGTGCACTGATTTTCACAGTGCTTTCCAGAGAGTGTGATTTCAACATTAGCAGTGCACCTATGGAATGATTGAATGAAACCTGAGATTGTATTGCCCTTGAGTTGGTATCCCCTGGCCACTGTCTGCAATAGGAATGAAATCTTTTATTGATTTCTGGAAATAGGTCACATTCATATTTTGTTGCTGCTTTGGGATTTCTGGAATTCTATTGGCTGCGATGTTCTTCTTATAAATTAATTTATCTTTTTTTTATCTCCTTTTTTTTTTTATTCCCTCTGCTTTGTTTCTTGTAGTGGGCTTCCTTAGAGCCTTAAAGATACTATAAAAAAAAAGAAAAAGAAATATTTAGATCAAGTCATTTCAGTTTAATTGGCATTACATTCTCTTTTGGCAAGAAAGTTGACTTGTATTCACTGGGAATAAAGGAAGAAGGAAACACTAAAGAATGGACAGGGATGAAAGACTGAGAGAAAGAGCTTTTAATTTAGTTTTGAGTCCTGAGTGAAATCAATGGATTGTGCAAGACTCGTTAGAAACTGGTGGAAGATCAACCCAAGCCTCTATTGATTTCTGATTTCTCTTTAAATTATTTCTTTATTTAGAGGTACATTTCCTTCGGCCTTATATGAGGAAGGAATGCAATAAAATAAAGCAAACACTAGGCATTACACTTTGGCAGAGAAAGCAACATAAAACCCCCAAACAATTTATGAGCACTATACTTTCGTACAGTGGCCTTAAATGTTCTGGGGAAAAAAAGAAAGAGAAAAAGGACAAAAAAAAAAGTTTGTTGCAGCTTTTTCTTATCTTCTAAGGATGCTTGTATTACTTTTTCTTTTTGGAATGAGACCTCAAAACGTACTGATGTTTCATCATAAACTCACAAGTTATTTTTGGTTTGTAATTGTTCTTTCTCCACATTTTTTTTCCCCTACACTTCAGGTTACAGCCACCCATTCCAACTGCATCATTAAAAAGGAGCAGGAGACTTGTCTGGAGAAGATACGGAGGGCAGCTGCCCTGAACCCTCTCAATGATTCTTCTCCGGGTGAGTTTCAACTTGGGATAGACCCTGGACCTTGAACTGATGGTTTCTAGACATTTCCTGTCATGTCAGTGCAAACATCTTCCAGTAAGAGGTGCGGTCACTGCAGCTGAATGAGCTTAGAGGAACATTATAAGGACAAAAAAATCAATCAGTGGGGATGTACCAGAACAATTGCTGGTTATTATCAGAGGTCAGGAATTTGCTTCTGGACTTTAGGTGATGCAGTGACATCTATCTACAAAATTAATCCAAAAAGAAAAGAAAAAAAAAAAAAAAAAGAAACAATATGCCTGGAAAGGCATCAGTAGTGTTTGTGTCTTCTGTTGGTGCAGGTGGTAACAGCTCCTGGGGCTGGACATAAGACTAAGTGCATCACTGGTCTGTTCTGTAACAGCTCATTCCCCCTCGTCAGCTTGGTAATAATTAGTGCCTGTCTCTCACGTGATCTGAAGACCTTTACAGGGATTAACATTGTGATGACTGTAATCTTGATGAAGACTACTTGTGCTGTTGCTGAGATAAGAAACTGAGGCAGCAAGCAAAGGTGAAATTAATAGTTTAATATCCTGTCTCATTTCCCCCTGACTGCAGCAGGATCTGCCCATGGCCAGCACCAATGAGAGAAGGGCAAAGAATGACAAAGAAACTAATTGGAAATCAGAGTCTATTTTCTGAGTCCTGTCCAAACTGCTTCTACTGTGACTGGAATTGGTAAAAGCTGCAGAGAAAAGCAGATGAAAGGCATTGTGTGTGTGATAAAAGAGGGGAGATTTCTCACTCTTTTTCCTCATCACATATTTTAGCCCAGAAGCAAGGGAAGGCAGGATGCAGGTACCTGTGTCACAGATCACCTTCTGAAACAAGACATTCCTGCATTTTAGCTGGTAGGAGTATTTACATCACAGTCTCGCTATAAAGATCATACTGTCCTGTTTTTGGCTGGGATAGAGTTAATTTTTCTCCTTAGTAGCTGGAATAGTGTCATGTGTGAGAAAAATGTTGATAACACACTGATGCTTGTAGTTGTTGCTAAGCAGTGTTTATACTAAGTCAAGGATTTTTCAGCTTCTCATGCTCTGCCAGCAAGAAGGCTGGATTCACAAGAAGTTGAGAGGGGACCCAGCCAGGACAGCTGACCCAAACTGGCCACAGGGATGTCCCACACCACTTGATGTCACACCCAGTGTATAAACTGGAGGAGGTGACCAGGAGGGGCAGATTGCCACTCTCATTCCCAGCACAGCTTAATCTCCATAGCTAAAGGATGAGACATCAACAGCAGATCTACCACTGTCTTCCTGTTTGCTCAACATCATTGAGACACTGTTTACACTCTTTTGAATGACACCACATTGCTGCCTACTATCAAGAGGTGTCTCCACAGAGGATACTCCACAGCACATGAGGGGTTCACACTCCACAGCATTCAGGAAAGCACCGCAGCTATCTCTTTACTCCAAGAGCACTTTTGCTCCTGGTCTGTTACTGGAATGGAACATTATTCACCACAGCTGAACCTGGCTTTTAGGTTAAGTTATAAAGCATTGTTTGAGGTTTCATTACAAAATTCCCTGAAGAGGCAGCAATGGCCCATAAATTAGGCAGTCCTACGTTCGGTGTGTTGGTTCCGCTCGATTCTCGCCTGCTACAGACAAACTATTTTTCACCTGGGAGAAGGGAAAATTGGCCAGCATTTGTATTTTGTTATTCCATCTGTAGCAGTAAGGCTTACTAATGATGGCAGGTAGTAGGGAAATATGTTATTAACTTGTTTCCCTCAAAGAAAAAGAAGCCTAGGAAATAACTCCCTTGCTTCTCAGAAACAGCTGAAAGAAGGAAGCCATCCCTCCTGGCTAGTGAGTAAACCCATGTTTATTCAAGAGCAAGGAGAAGCATAAAACTGCCCTTTCCCCTTGCTGACTGCTTCTGCATGCAAATTTCCATAGAACAATTCAATATATAAATGTTCTGTGGATTTATTTCTTGTCAGAGGGGCTTCAGAGTATCAAAAAGGATTGTGATTTTTTAGGGAGCGTGTAGAGATTCGGGCATATGTTCAAGTTACTGTGGCTTAAAAAAAAAGAAATCCATCCATTCAGGTGAACTACAATAACCTCTGTAAACAAGGTAGCTCCACCTTCTTTTGCTGCAGGTGACACAAAATCAAATGATCATATACAACACATGAATCTGAGACATGAACAGTCTCTGCCATCTGTATTTCTACAGTATCCAGAACAATAATGTAACAGAGCATGAATCCTACTGCAAGGTGCTTACAAGGTGCAGAAAATAATAATGGTAATACTGGGTCCTCTGCTCTTCTTTAGAGACCTTGTCTTCTGCATTGGTATTTCTCCTGTCTAAAAGTACTGCACGGAAAGCAATGCACTTTGAAGTCAAAAGAGGAAGAAGATCTTATGGGTTCCTACATTTTGCAGTAATTCAACTCTCCTGCTTTTGCTTTGTCCCCTTGCTGTGTTCAGCATCTGTGAACACAGACATAAACTAAATGGTTCCCCAGAGCACCTCTGGGTGAGATGCAGCACAAGCGCAACGTTGATGCTGCAACTGGAACCACAGGTCTTGAAGACCAAGGCTACCACTCTGTTATGGACAGCATCCAGCCCTGACTTGTGGGGGCTTTCATGTTTTCCCCTTTTCCTCCCCCTCTACCTCTCATGCCCAGATGTTATGCTCCTTAGTGGTTTATTCTTCACAGCACTATTTTCCCTCCTTCTGCTGCTGTGTAATACCTATAATGCTTCAGAGACAATGATTGCCTTGAGATTTTCTGTTTGTTATTTTCCATGGGTTTTGTGGTGGCTTCTTCCTCTTAAATGCCTTAAATTCTTTAGGAGCCTTTATCTAAAAAGAAATAAGGGTCATGTGCTGACCTTATGTGTCCATCTCTGTTCAACCATCACCTGCACCCTGAATGAAAGAGAGAATTCGAAGGAAGTGAAATCTCAGCAGGACCCAGAATCTGACTCCTTCACTCTGGAGAGGGAATTAAAGTGATAAAGGAAAATAATGAAAGCCAAAGGCAAAAAATGAATGAGGGGAATGATTACTTCATACTCAACTTCTCCAGGCAGTGGAGTGAGGCTATTTCTTACCTCTGTGTTTCCATCTCCCTTGTTAGAGTTTTTGTCACAGTTACAATGTAGAGCTGCCCCAGTTCCTGCTGGACCCTCTCCTAGCTGTCAGCAGTCCTCAAGGGACTTTCTGCTGGACAGGAATTGGTAAATCTCCCTGCTGATCCGTATGCACCCTTTTTCATCTGTATTTTTTTCCATCCTGAGTCTGCTGACCTGTTCCCATCCCCAGGACTAGGATTACTCAGATATCTAATGACAGTTTCCTGGGTCATGAACATTTAGCATGGGATTCATCTAATTAAATGTTGATACCTGCAAATGCATCTACACTAAAAATGAGCATTTTAAATGCATTATTGAAAATGCTCATTTTATAGCTCTGGATATCTAATAACTAGAGCCTGAGACATAGTTCATTTCATCCTCAGAGTAGTTTAGATGATGCCTTTTTTTTCTTTACAGACATGTATGCAAGGTGACCATCTCAGTCATAAATATTTATGCTGCAGATGTCTACATTTTATCAGACAAGTACTGCCTCAGCATCTGGCTCTGCTACACTGACCACATCAAGTTAGAGGTCTGGATTACCCAGAAAAATCTGGACTGTGACTTCTACTATGGGATGTTTTGATACATAGGTCTCTTCTTCGTGCCATCCACCTACTTCCTTGTAGTCGACCTACTTAGATTTGTGTGAGCAAGTTTTGCAATCAGTGTTTCCTCGAGTGGTGACCTCCAAAGACAGGCAGGTATTCAGCAGCCTGCACACTCACACGTATCACACGAGTGCACTGACAAAGAGAATCTCCCAGCTGTCTTCTGCTTCCTGGTGGGCTTCTAGCTCACCTAGTTATAAATCCAAGGACCTTACACGTTTGTCTCACTTGACCTGGGATCTACTCAGAGAAATCCCGTGATGGGAAGAGCCCTGCTGATGAAGAGTAGAACATTTCTCCAGCTGTAGATCGGCACAACAGACTTTTCCCAGCCTGTTTTCTCTCTTGCTTTCTGCTGTTGGCACTTGATATTCTGGAACTATCCCCTGAATGTGTCTTTCTCTCAACTGGCAGGGGAGTTCCTTGAGGGATCTGCAGATTTAGGCCTCTGATTTAATGTTTATAGTGCCTAAAATGTGCTAATCTGGAATGAGCCAGGGTATGACACTAGTGAACACAGTGCGAGAATTTGAATAGAAGTGATGAGGACACAATTGTGATTATGCAGTTCATGACTCACTGTCAAATTCATCTTTAAATTGTAGTCTTCAGTTAGCTAGTCCCACTCTTCCTGTCCTTCCTCTGAAAAATGTGGAAGGGCAGTAACATTGCTGGGCAAGTCAAGAAATTCAAATGAAGTAAGTACTTGCAGGTGTGCAATGCCTACAATGATCTTGGTTAAGAATAATCCTATCATCGAGTTTCCCTGTAAATCAACAGGAAGGAAGCTGGTAAGGGCACCAAGGGGGTAGGAGGTGACAACAAGAAGGTAGTGATGGTAATGCAAGGAGAGAATAGATTCTGAATCCATCTTCCTATGATGATGGAGCAGGTTTTTTAGTCTTAGATTTTTCTTGGGTGCTTCATCACCTTCCTGTTCTTTCACAGCCCTTTTGTTATCTGCTCTTATTTACCTTGGTACCAGCAGGAAGACATTCCTTGTGTGCGTGTGTCTCCCTTACTGCTGCAGCTGTGCACAAGCACAGTAAGAGAAGGGCTGTTCTTCTCACACTCAGCTTTTAAAAGCTATTGAATTCTTCAAGCTGGGAGGGTATAGCTAAGGATATGTCTCTACACCTAAATGTTTTCTGCTTGGCTCCTATTTGAGCCAGGATACTAACCTAGACAGCTTTGATCTGCCTGAATACAACTGTCTTGTATATATATAAGACATATATATACCTATCTTGTATAACAATAATTTGACTGGGGATCTTTACCATTCTTCATTTGGGAGCACAGTGCCCTTGGTAATTTCATGTATCTCAGCGTCAAGAAAATCTTTCCTTAATATACTGTCCCTTTCTTCTTCAGTGCCATGTGCTACCTACAGTATAGTGCTCAGCCATGGTAAGGTGGTGGAGTGTGTAGGACCATAGGTGCAACCTGCACTACCAGAGTAGTGTTCTGCCATGGATTTTCTATGGTACCTGTAATAGATATGGATACTTTACTCTCTGTCCTAAGAATCTTAACCCCCAATTCTACTAGTTCTTATTCATTGCTTTGTCTCCAAGGATGTGATTTGTCTCTCTTGATTTTATTAACTAACACTTGAATTCTCTAGACTAAACTAAGTGTAATCAGCCATTGAAGTGCTGTGGGTCCTACCTTACAGCTATTCCTTTTCAAACTGCTATCGGTTCCTGACATTTGTGGGATAAATAGTTCTCTGGAATAGCTTTTTTCTCTTTATTGACTCAAGATGGAAGCCAGAGGACAAGTTAAGCTATATGGACTCTCTAAGATAGTTAAAACTTAGGTGAGCTGATCATCAGCCTGGGAACGGGCAGTTAAGATGACTCAGAGGAAAGATGCAAAAATTGCTGTAATGGAGCAGAAATTTCTATTATCTCCTTGGGCAGCATGAACACATTCTGCCGACACTTTCAGCAGCATTTTGGTGGTTTAAATGAGGACTGCCTCCTTTGCAAGCACTGCTAATAAATCTAAGTTTAGTCATCTTCTCAGCATTTGCTGGACTTCCATTCAGATGGGAAATGGAGGGAAGAAAAAGTACAGGAATTTAACACCTACAGCTCTGAAAACACCATTAACTTCAGAGCATGTGTATGGGCTGCTATTCCCATCCTATAGTGTATTCATTGAAATAATTCCTACCTGGTTCTTTCAAAGCTATTACTTTTGTAATCTCCAGAATTGCCAGGAAGTCCTTCTTTAATAACCCAGGAACATAAGTTAAAAGAAAATAAAAAGGTGGAATAGAATTTGTCCAGGCAAGTGGGTAAGATCTTGGCTCAGATAAGATTAGTTTCTGGGAGCAGGACTGAATAAAAGTATTTTTCTGCAAGCAGTTTAGTCACTGGTTCAGATCAAATGTTTAAATAATTTAAGCTGAGAAATGGTAAGCATTAACAAATTTGGAAAACAAAAATGTATCTACATTTCATGACAGAACATTGTTTCAGAAGTACTGCTACTTAAATTTAACTAGTGTTAAAAAATAAAGAAATGTTAAAATTAAAAATGAAAAGCTAATAATAAAATTTCCTGTCTGCTTGTCCAACTCTGTGTTTCAAGTCAGCCAAAAAGAAGGAAAAAAAAATCTCACTTAATTGAAGAGAAATGGTTGGGGGTTCTTCAATTTTTGTTTAACCATTGAAACAAAATATCAATTATTTACATCCTTCCACTTGTGAGTTCCTTGTTTCTATGGTGACAGATAGTTCATTACACCACATCATCTCTCTTCTTTTTTTTTGTGTGTGTCCAGGATTAAATAGTATCAAGAAGCCCAGTCTTAACCTTCTCTCTACCTGGCACATCCATTGTGCAACGAGAAGCTGATCTAGAGCAAAGAGGGGCAGGTGCTTCCTAGTTTGCACAGGGGCTATTGGGAAGTGAGAGTTTGCCCCATATATTTATTTATTTGCTTTTGGGATTTAGGTTTTCTTGCTGGGGTGCTTGTTTGTTTGTTTGACTTAAATGACTATTTTCAAATGTAAATTGTAGTAGATGCATTCACAATGGATTTTACCTGTGGGGCAGGGAAATTGGTTTAATTCAGGTTGGTAATTGGAAGCATTACATGTCACTGCAGGCATGGTATACCAGTTAAAAAATAGGCAATGAATAACAGTAAAACTTTTGCAATGAAATGAGTGATGGTCTTTCTCATGCTGTTGTGATCTGTCAGTATCTTCAGAGTCAGGGAGAGCTGAAAGCTGTGACAAGTGACAATCATTTAACTTTTTAATGTCTGTAGCACTGTGGCAGAAAAAAAAAAACCCTCAAATCTCAAAAGACTATTAACATGTTATCTGAATTATAACTGAGTGACTATCTATGATTTCAGCGTGATTTTCATCAGATCTTTGCAGCTCTTTTTACACTGTGTGCTTGTGCTGTATCCCATGAGGCAGCTGCTTCCATCTGCTGCAGAAGCAGAGACCTTTCAGTGCTGAATTAAAGTGTTTCCTGGCATGCAAACTGTGTTTTCCTGAAGGTCCTAAAACCATGTTTTCTCTCCATAAAACTGAGTGAGCCAACTGTCAGACGACTGGCTTTTCTTTTAAAGGTAATTCGGTGAAAATGCTCTTTTGTTCCTATTCCCATAGCATATTCTGTGGCTGTCTGCTGTGTTTTCTGACAAAAGTGAGTCTTTATTACTTCTTTAGATTGTTAGTCTCACTGAGAAAAACACAGCAGTAAGAAAGTGAATTTGATTCTTCCTGGAATCAATGACACAGTTGACTGGTTTCTAGGATCTTTACTTCTAGTGATGGAACATGGATTAAGACAACACTGATTGACTTTGAATTTCTCTGCACTGGTAGTGACTGCATGTCAGAGAAATTCTAAAAGACCCTTAGACTTTGCCTGTAAATTGTATTATCCAGTGTCCAATAAATTCCTGAAGCAAAAGAATTAGGAAATTTCTTTGGAGATTTTTAGGACCAGATTCAGGTGCACATAAACAAGTCTTTCTAGATTCCTTAGCATATCAAGACATTCTGACATGGCTCTTATAGAAGATCTGTGTCTTTCTGACAACTCGACCCCCTTAAGCATCTCAAATTTCACTAAAAACCTACCTTTGTGAAAATAAATTAAATCCTTAGAGTGGAAATACTTGATGTAGCTACATAAAAATTCCATCCTCAGTCAAAGTCACCCAGACTCCCTCAATAATCAGTGATGAAGAACAGAAGACTTCTAAGTGCAGCTCATTACCCACAGACACCTTCATTTTACCACTTTAAGGGCTTCAGTAGATACCTTGACTACGTTGACTGTAGTGGAAGCTGAGACACTGGGGAAAGGGTTTCATTGTATAGAGACAATTACCCAGTGCAATTTGAGATGCCTCAGGTGCCCACACAGTGCTGGGGGAAGTGACACGTGGTTGTTGGAGTAGAAGCAGAAGGTCAGCCGGGGCTCAGGTGGCCCTGGTGTCATGCACTGAAGCCCACTTCAGTTTGCATGCACACTTTAGGTTTCTTACTCTGAACCTAAAGAGCTATAGGACTCACTGAATCAGGATGGTGAGACACTGGCACGGGCTGCCCAGAGAGGTTATAGATGCCCTATCCCTAGGAACATTCCAGATCAGATTGGCCAGGGATCTGAGCAACCTGTTCTAGGTGCAGATGTCCGTGCTCCCTGCAGGGGGGTTGGACTGGATGAGCTTTGGTTCCAGCCAACCCAAACCATGCTATGATTCTACACATCTTGATGGAAAGAGATAGGCACCTCCAGAGAACCATTCTGATTTCCTAAAAAAGTCCTCTATAAAAATGAAGAAAGGTTTGTTTGCTGGAGGATGTTAGGCAACCCATGAAAAAATGCCCATCTTTTTGCACTGATTATTGAGACTAAGGAAATAAAAATGAATTACTGAAGTGAAGCATTCTGAGCACTGGCTAACAGAGACATGCTTGGTTGGTTGTTTAACAGAGAAAACTGCAGGATTACTCTACACACGTTGCTACAGAGTTTGCCTGTATTAGTCAAATTACCCAAAGGCAAGGAAAGGACAATACAGCAATAATTTATGATCTCTGCTTGAGCTTATAAAAGCCTAAAAGGATGTAAAAGATACCAGTACATATGCTAATAGTTAATAAAGACAAAATACAGATGTTGATTCTTTCTATAATCCCTCGAGTTTGGGCTTCTGTTGCTAATGATTTACTAAAGACTGGCCAGTGAATATAATCTACCAATGCAGACTGAAAGGAGGCTCCTCGGCTGTGTTAAGGGTATTTTTTATCACCCAGGTACAATGGAGGATCTGTAACATACCTTGCTGATTCCCCTTCAACCCCACAATAGCTCCCCGTAGGTAATGACTTTCCTGTTGCTGCTCATGACAATAAGGATCCTGGTTCCTCCTTTTGGCCGTGTTGGGTAGAAGAACAAAAGGGAACAGAGGCACTAGAGCAGAGACACAGCCTGTGGCACTAGTTTTTCAGCAGCTGACAGGGCTATAAACTTGTGGAACACGCAAAACTTTTCCCAGAGAAGTGTGTGTGGGAAGAAATGCTCCAGCCTGGGAACTGCTGCGGAGAAGCATGTCCAGACTCCTCCATTTACTTACACGTGGAGACTGGGGTGACCCAGTCCATCACTTGCATGAGATGACAATCATAGTCATCAAGCAGTGTCCTTCTGTTTCTGCCTTGCTTCCATTCAGTTCTCCATTCAGTCTCTCATTAGAGGTAGATTTTACAGGCTTAGCAGTGGCACAGCCTAGAAAGTAAACTGATTGGACCTTATTTCCTGGGATATAATGGACCTTATTTCCTGGGATATAATGGCACTTTTGGGAGGCTGCTAAGAAGATGTCATTGTTGGAACTCGCTTGGTTATTCTTCTGTACCTTGATATGAAGATGAGAACAATATCAGGGTTGGGGTTTTTTTTTTTCAGTGAAACAGCATGGAGCTTGAGATTTCTATGCCACAGGTATTTTTATCTCAGCCATTGTCCTGAAGCTGCCTTCACAGTCAATGGATGAAAGTTGGCTTTTTGAGGGAGTGACTCATCAGGCCTATTTCAAATGTCTGCTTTCAGATGAGAGACATTGTTCTCTAGGATTGCCTGTTTCTATCTATTCCTACAAAAAATTGTGAGGGCTCTTTGAGTGTAGATGTTGCCACTTGGTCAGTTGAACACCACTCTGAAAAGCACGTTTGCTGGTTAATGCTTGCTTTCATAATGGGATTAGCTGCCTGTATTTAGACCACTACTGGGAGAACTGTAAATGTAATGGGAACAAGAAGGGGTTAGGAGAAACTCCAGTGGCTTTTTGTTAATAACTTCAACTGGAAGGTTTTCTGTACCCTCTTAAGAATCATTTCCTTTTCACCAGTGTATGGGCTTCTGAAGGAACATTCTGATGTACCACATTTTGTCTATTTAGAATCAATCCTTTTGGTATCTGCATGTATTGCAGGATCACTTGGAAAGCTCTAGTCATGGATCAAATGTTTGTAGACAAAAGACTCATGAGAGTTTTCTTAGCCTGTTCCTTACCATGAAATGTTTTTTCATGTGAGACTTCACCAAGCACTGATATACTCACATAGGTGGCCAATGACTAAAGTTGCCCATCTGTACAATTTAATTTCTTGTTTCAGCTTATTCTGAGTTACATCCACTGCTTCTTAATATACTTTACAAACTTAAGCCAAGAACTTCATTACAGGAAACTGCCTACTCAATAATACATGCAACTGAATAAGTGTAATAATTTGGACTCCTGACAGATTTTGCATATTGATTTTTCTTCAGCAAAATAAAACTGAGGAACCGTAAGTTAAATCATCTTCAGACAGACAAGCAAGTTACAGTACTACAAGTTAGTATCAACTCCATCTGCTAAGTGATAGAAAAATATCTGTATGTACTCCTCTCATCCTGGCAAAAATGAGGTAATTCAGTTTTAATTCCCTGCAAAAGCAGAAGTGCAGAGTAACTTACCTGCACAGTAACACCTTAAATATCAACTCCCTTTTTTTCCCCCAAAGTTCTTCATATTTTTTACTTCATTAGACATTTAAGCTATGCCCTTCCTTTTCTGGGAAATTACAATGCATCAGATCTTGTTCTTCTCAGCAAGATGCAGTGTTTGCTGAACTTTGTGGCCTTTTCCATCACTGGAAGAGCAAGGCAGCGTGACCAATATTCATGGCATTTAAATTTTCTCTTTTTTTAGCTTCTGGGAAAGGGAAGATGGGGGTGGGGAAAGGGAGATCCTTGGCTTTGCCCATGAGCTGCTAGCCAGCACTGCTGACTCAGAATGTGCATGGTAATTTGCTCCTGGCAAAAGGGAGGAAAAGCAAATGTGCAATTCCTTCCCCAGATTCCTCCTATGAAATGGTACAAATAGGAAAGAAAAAAAGGAACAATCTCTCAACTTCATGCAGTTTTCCAGACTTTTGTAAAAGAAATGAAGCAGAGAATAACTCCTCTCATGTTTTTTGGTTTGGGGGTCATAAAGCTTAATGGGTTGAAATATTTCATTCTAGAGAGAGTTTTGCATGTGTCCTAGAAGAAAAAAAAAGAACTTGGTCTGTGCTGTTGTTAGTCTTCCCAGCTTCAGATTTCATTTTCTATTATAAATTCCACCATATAAAAAAAAAAAGAAAAAAAGTTGTTTTGGCCAGACTGTCTTTGATACATATTTTAGAGTAAATTGTTCATTTCAGATACTTCAGCACTAGGATAGTATACCTTCTCTCCTACTGATGTGTTCTCTGGTTTTGCCTCGTCTCATATCTACAGGAACATTGAATGTTAGAGTCCAATTCTAAGCCTGCTTTTGCTTTTGTTTAGTTGTTCAAAAATGTGTGTTATCCCTGCAAGTTTGAAAGGAACAGCATTTTAAAATCTTGCCATCCATGCTTCAGACTGATCTTGGTTAAAATAAATGTTCTTTCTTCCTCTTTTCATATCTGAGTTTTGTTCCTGGCTGCCATGAAGGCTCTTGATTTTGACAGCTTGATGAATACAGAGAGTCTCATAAATGATCTACAGATGAATCTAAGTAACTACATGCCTCTTGCATCACACTGTAAACATGGAGTTTAGAGGCACTTTTGCTTTTAACATGGGCAGTTTTGAGCCTCAAAGCCATACAGAAATATTGACTCACCTCCCAGGTACTAATATATGTGTAATAATGTATATAATATATACAATACAGCTACCACCAGCTCGTTAGCTGAAAAGCTCACTAAGAAATCACACTTGTATGATTTTGGTAATTCTTAAACATCTTTTAGCAAAGTAAGAGAATCAACCAGCTGTCAAGTGGTGGGAGGGTCCCAAAGTCAACACCCAGAACAGGTCTCATCCTTCTCCCGGTGTTGTTCTGCTGTCAATCTGCAACCTCAATTCCCACTGAATTCAACAGGTATTTTCAATGCATATTTCAGTAAAGGTAACCGTGCTGGGCTCTGTATTCAGGGGAAACTGGCCTCCTTGGGGAACAATTGCATCACTGAATGTTAGACGTATAATTTATTGGCTAAATTAGCTGGCAAGTCTCCCAAGACTGCTTGTACAGTTGATAGATGCTAAGATTTACATTCAGTTTGCATATTAAAACACCTAAACTCAGGTGGCTTAATAGGCAAGCTGAGTCCCACTCAAGGTGTGTCCAGAATTGTCCATAATCTCAAAGAGTTTATCTGCCTATTTCACTTCCCAGTCCTGGAGTTCCTCTTTTGCCATAATTCACATATACTATTATATTTTCTGGGGATTTTGTGGTTTTTGTTTGTTTGGGGTTTTTTTTGTGTGTGTGTGGTTTTTTTGGTTGGGTGGTTTTTGTTTTGGTGGGTTGGGTTTTTTTGTTCTTGTTTTTGTGTGATGTTGGTTTTGTTTTGTTTGTTTCTGTTTTGTTGGTTTTGGATTGGTTTGGTTTTGGTTTTATTTTTTGAGTAAACCAAGTGGGAAGCCTACCCAGGTAGCTTTGCCATATCTGAAGTTCGATGGTGCAGTTTTCACCCTTTCAGAGCAGATAGTTGAGTCTTGGGGACAAGCACCTGGAGGTGCATTTCTTACTGATCCTTTTCCTTGCCTTTCTGATTGTCCTAAAAGCCATTTCATACTTCCTGAGTGCCTGACTTTCCCTAGAAGCTTGCAATTCTGATAATTAAGCCATACATTTCACGCTCACATAGTTGCTAGAATTGATTGGTTTGTTTTCTTTACAGAATAACTAATCAAAGGAAGCACAGTGAAACAACACAACTAGAAACGACAACCAAAACAAAAGACAAGGTTAGAATAATCCATAACTGAGTGACTAAACAGGTCCTGTGTGAAAGAAAAAATTACTGGAAACATAAGTCAATGCACAATGAAATGTTTTAGAAGGGAAAACCAATTCTAAGGCATTGTGTAATAAGAGTATGCCCAAACCATGTGGCAAGAGCAAAGCCAAACTGAAATAATGACCACAAACTATTAATTAAAATGCACTGCAAGACTGTTATATGCATTTTGAGAATCTTCGTTCCCAAACCATGAAATTACTTGAATCTGCTCCAGGTTTTTGGTCATACAGTCAATTGACTAATATAATTCTACCTCTTCTCTGCTAACCTGCAAACTACTTAAAACAGAATCCATTGTTATCGTAATTGAATAAGCTAGAACAAAATCAAATACAGACAGTAGAACTATTTCGTAATTGTCTTCATGCAGGATATACCAGAATCACTGGTTTGTTTCCCATTATTCTTCTGGATTGAGAACCGACTTAAAGAAAAGTTCAAACGGTGTGATTGCAACAGCTAATCATTCCTCTTCACATGAATAAGATTTCTCACTTGGGTTACAAATGGAACATTTTTGATGTGCTTTCTAATTTTTCTCCTACATGTACTCTAAACAGTCGATCTACGGACAGAGTAATCTGTCTGAGGGTATAAATAAATATATACATATACACTATTCGTGTATAAACACATGCTATACCTATAAATAACTTTGTTGGAAGTACTTCTGACCTCTTCCTATGTTATGATGTTTATGGGTTTTGGTTTTCCGTACTTTACTGTAGGCTGTTGGGAGATTTCCGTTTTGTAGTTTACACAATGTAGAGTTGTGAGCAGTGTGTGCACCTTTCCTTGTTCTGCATTAAATTCATATCAGCTCTGTTTGGTGGTGATAGAGCTGGTCTGGGTGTGATGGCACTGGTGGTTCATTCCCAGTCTACATTCCTTTCCATTTCTTTCCTTTCTCTTTCTGCAAAAAAACTTTCCAGTGGGGGGAAAAAAAAAAAAAGGAAAAACAAAACAAACAAAACCAAAACAAACAAAGAAAACAAACTAATGAACAAACAAAGAGAGAAAGCATCCACTTCTTCATTTGCATCTCCTTTGTCCGGCTTCATCATGCCCTCTACCTCTCCTTTAATCTATAGATACCCCTCACATTGCCTTTCACTGACTTCAGATGGTTACCTGCCCAGTTCAAGGCATATATCTTTATATACCTTTACACTTTACAGGAAAGCATCTAGTAGCTGGGAACTTGTTGAATACTAAAATAATTTCCTTTAGTCTCTTTCATACTGACAGAAATTTCCCAGGCGTATGCAAATCCTTGTAAGGCTTTATTTATAGTTCAGTGTTATTTTTTCTCCTCTCTGAATACATTGCAGGCAGAGGCAGAGAAGCTCAATGCGAAACAGGAGACAAGCTTTGTTAAACTCTGACATTGTTATTGAATCACATCTTTGCTTCAAAGATTTCTATTTCCATTACTTCAAAAGCCTGAACAAAACACAGCTTCTGCCTTCCTGCTCAGGAGTATGAAATGCAGCGTGTTAACATGCCTCTTAACAGAATATGAACTGGCTTTTTATAATGTATTTATTTCCTTTGTTTCCTCCACTAGATCATAAGGTCCCATGAAGTCTAATAAGGAATTGCTTGACTCACCACTAGAACAATTTCCAGGAGAAATTATGGAATTTGCCCACTGGAAGAAATTAAGTTATTTAATTCAGTCATTTCTCATTCTCAGAAGATTTGGAGGAGTAAACAAAGAATAAATGCCTCTCCAGAGTATCCACACTGGCGTCACTGTGGTTACATCAGGAATGAATTTGGCCCAAGATCTCTTATAAGTTATCTTCCACTATAGACATGCCTTCTCCACTGAGATAATATTTATAAACAATATAAAAGCAAGAAAGTGGGGAAAACAGGAGTCTCAATACAAAGGGACAGCTTGCTTCTGAGCTTTGTTACAATTCTTGCTCTGGAGAGTGTTTAGCTTTTAGAGTCACCATTTATTTAGGGTTTTTTTTTGTTTTCCAGCTATTAAAAAAAAAAAAAAAAATAAAAAGGAGCAGAAAATCTTCTTACCCCCAGATCTACCATGAAACCTAAATACTGATAATTTGAAAATTCTTTTGAGGGAACTTAATATATGTGTAATAGAATTTAATTTAAGTTCTGAAATTACTCGTCATATAGAGTTGAGGTCAGTTGCTACTTTCAGTTGTTTATTGCCTCTCTGGTTTGTTTGGTCTATTTACCTTTTAATAAAGAAGCAAGAATTCCTGACAAATGTTATTGGCTAGGCAACAGTTGTCCTCAGGCTTCTTCTGAAGAAGACCCATTGAAAATCCCGTTGGGATTTTTTAAGATTGAAGCATAACCCTGTACCCAGAGATTATTTCAAGGTTTGTGTCCCATTTTAGTCCCACTTCAGTGCTGTTTTGAGATTAGTTAGAAACTAACAAATCAAAGGAATATGCTATCATTTTTTTGTGTGTGTGACAGAACAGGTTTAAAGACCTGAATTTATTACTGGGAAATCTCAATGCTCAAGGGACCTGCCACTAAATCTTCTCATCCTCTTCCATGCAACTAAA
This sequence comes from Actenoides lindsayi, assembly GCA_025331215.1. Lineage (NCBI taxonomy): Eukaryota > Metazoa > Chordata > Aves > Coraciiformes > Alcedinidae > Actenoides > Actenoides lindsayi. Next base: position 321 of record WTSP01001138.1, on the reverse strand, counting down.
TCTTCTCTCCATTTTTAGAGGATTACAGACTCCAGAACACCAAAAAGACATCATGAAAAAATTTCTTTCTCTGTATCCATGGCAACTAGTTATCCTAGTGACCTTTATAGATGTCTTCTTCACAGGTCCATAAATCTCTTAATGGGCCAAATATCACTACTTTGGGTGGCAAAAGCAGCAAGGCACTGTTCAGCTATACAGCTTGGAAAGATTCCTTACCTACAGCCCTGGTTGAAAGCCGGGGTTTGCTTTGATGCACATTAATACTTATGAAAGAAAAAAATATATATAACATTTTTTATATATAATATATAAATATAT